>JAQQSZ010000465.1:0-17620 GCA_028646595.1 Phalanger gymnotis | reverse complement strand
TTTAGAGCTCTTTTGCCATTTGAGTTAGTCTATTTTTAAGGTGTTATTTTCTTCAGTATTTTTTGGATATCCTTTAGGATGTCATTGACTTGTTTTTCATGGGTTTTTTTTGCATCACTCTCATTTCTCTTCCCAATTTTTCCTCTACTTCTCTAACTTGTTTTTCCAAATCATTTGTGAGCTCTTCCATGGCCTGACACCAATTCATGTTTTTCTTGGAGGCTTTTGATATAGGCTGTTTGACTTTGTTGACTTATTCTGGCTGTTTGTATGGGTCTTCTTTGTCACTAAAGAAAGATTCCAAAGTCTGAGTCTGAATCTGAGCCCGTTTTCGCTGCCTGCCCATGTTCCCAGCCAACTACTTGAACCTTGAGTTTCTTGTCAGAGTATAACTTCTTGTAGAGTAGAGAGTACTTTGTCCCAAGCTTGAAGGGCTGTGCTGCTGTTTTTGGAGCTATTTCTACACAGCAAGCTCTGCCACACCAGTGCTCTTCCTCCCCCAAGAACTGCCAACCCAGACCTCTATTCAGCTCTAAACAGGCTCTGCACTCCCACTGGGATCTGCCACTTAATTCCTCCCACCAGATGGGCCTGGGGCTGGAAGCAACTGCAGCTGTAGTTCTGTCCTCAGAGTTGCACCACCTCTGCCACCCCTGGGGTTGTGGCTGAACTGCAAATTCCTTTCACTCTGTCTCCACAGTTTTTCCCACTAACCTTCTCTGTTGTCTTTGGTGTTTGTGGGTTGAGAAGTCTGGTAACTGCCACAGCTCACTGATTCAGGACACTAGGGCCTGTTCTGCCCAGCTCCCAGTTTGGTTTGTCCAGGAGCATCCCACGTTGGGCTCCACTCCCCTCCACTCCCAGTTCAGTGTGATAGACCTTACCCAGTGACCATCCAGGTTGTGCTGGGCTGGAGCCCTGCTTCCTTCTGCTATTTTGTGGGTTCTGCAGTTCTAGAATTTGTTCAGAGCCATTTTCATAGGTGTTTGGAGGGTCCTGGGGGAGAGCTTTTGGCAAGTCCCTGCTTTGCAGCTGCCGTCTTGGCTCCACCTAAAGTAATGGGGTCTTGATAATAATTAAGAGATGCTTGCTTTCTCAATATTGTTTTCTGGTCAGGTCACATCTAGGGAATGGTGTTCAGTTGTAACACAAATTGAGAAGGCAAACCAAGTTGTTCAACCAAGATGGTGAAAGGCCTTGAGTGGAAGATGTAGGTGAATCAGTTGAATGAACTGGGTCTGTTTATTGCAGGGAAACTTCTGGGGAGGGTGAGCAACCTGACTGTTTTAGTCAAGCTTTTGAAAGACTGTCACTTAGAGAAGGGACTAGATTTGTTCTGTGTAGCCTTTGAAAATCTTTCAAGCTCTAAGACCCTGTGGATCTGCAATGGTAAGTGCAAACAAAGGGCCCAAAGTTTACTTCAATTCAATATTAATTTTAAATGATTTCATCAATATCTACTACAGGCAAATCACTGCACTAGACACAGATGATAATGGCGATAACAAAAATAATAACATTTCAACAGTTCTTGCTTTTGAGGAGATTCAACTGTACTGGAGCTTACTACATGCATATAGGTAGTTAAACTCAAATTGCAAAAACTACAAAAAAAAAAAACCTTTGAATTTTCCTAATTTAAGAAGAGTGAGATCACTTTCAGCTGGCTGCTTCCTGAGAGGCTTTAGGGATGGAGTAGTAACTTGATTGGGACTTAAAATAAAAATGAAATAGTAAGATTTAATCACATTTCAGGTATGGGAAATGACACTAAGAAAGTCCTAAATATGAGAGTGATGGAACAAGAATGACCTAAGGTAAGGAATCTCCTTTTTTTGGAATATTGAATACTTGAATGAGAGTACTGTGAGGCAAGGTTGTAAGAAGAGGCTCAGAATCAGATCGTGGGGGACTTTTATCTCATCAGATGGAGGTGATGCTTTTCTTGATGGGCAATGAAGGACCTGAATTTCAGGTTTTCAAGGAGAGAAATTAGATGATCAGAAGAGTTCACAAAGCAATTTCCTACTACAAAGGTGTAAAGGGTAGGTTTGACTGGTGAAAAACATGAGTAGGAAGGAGGTTAAGAATGTCAGTAAAATAGACCAAGTAAGAGGAACAAGAAAACCTTGACTGGAGTAATTACAGTGGATAGAAGAGAGAAGGGGAAAATTCTTCACCCTCTTGATAACAGGAGAGAACATTTTGATTTCCTAGCAGAAGTTTTCCTTGATTTTAACTCCATTGACATCATGTTGCCATCCTACATAATTTCTGTTGCCACACCTCTTTTCAGCTTTCTTTCCTGCAATCTCTTCCTCCAATTCTTTGAGGTCAGAGAATGTCTTTGTTTTCTTTATTTCTATCTTTAAAACAACTCAGTGCCTGACTTATAGTCAGTGCTTAATAAATATTTACTGATTAATTTTTTTCAACCAAGAATAAAATAAAGGTCTCTCTAAGGAACTTGAAAGCTATTTGCCCCCAGTAATGGTTCCTCTGAATTATAAAGTAGCAATCAGCCACAGTTTCAGAGAGTTCATTTTTAAATAACATTTTATTTTCCCCATCTAAAAGTAAAAAAAAAAATTAACATTTGTCTTTTAAAACTTTGAGTTGCAAATTCTCTCCCTTATCTGCTCCTTCCCTGCGAGAGTAAGCATTTTGATATAATGTACATACAATCATAACAAACATACTTACATTTTAGTCATGTAGTGAAAAAAAGAAACAAAGAAAAACCCCCCAAAAATAAAATTAAAAATAATATGCACTGAAAACATTGTGCACCAGAGTGTAATGATCAACTATGAATGACTTAGCATTCTCAACAATACGTTGATCCAAGACAATTACAAAGGACTTTTTATGGAAAATAGTATTCACATCCAGAAAAAGAACTGATTAAGTCTGAATACAGAATCAAGGTATATTATTTTTGCTTTCTTCATTATTATTGTGGTTTTTTTTCCTTTTGCTTTTTTTCTTTCACTCTTATGACTAATATGGAAATACATTTTACATAATTGCACATATGTAGGCTATGTCAAATTGCTTGCCATTTTAGGAAGGAGTGGGAGAGAGGAAGGGATTACAAATTTGGAACCCGAAATTTGTGAAAACAAATGCTAAAATTGTTTTTATATGTAATAGGAAAAATGTGACTATTAAAAAAGAAAAAAAACATAGCATGCTTCTATCTGCATTCACACCCAATCATTTTGCTCTGGAGGCTGATAGCATTTTTCATCATTAGTCCTTTGGAATTGTCTTGGATTATTATATTGCTGAGAAGAGTTAATTCATTCACAGTTGATCATTAAACAATAGTCCTGTTATTACATGCAATAGTCTACTGATTGTGCTCCCTTCATTTTAAATAAGTTCATCTAAGTTTTTTGAGATCCTTCCGAAAGTATCCTGCTCATCATTTCTTACAGCACAAGAGTATTCGATTACAGTCATAGACCACTTGACTTGTTCAACCATTTCCCAATTGAGGAACATCCCCTCAATTTCCAATTCTTTGCCACAACTAAAAGAATTGCTATAAATATTTTGTATAGATAGGTCCTTTCCCCTTTTTTCCAAAACCACTTTGAGATAGAGACCTAGTAGTGGTATTGCTGGATCAAAGAATAGGCATATTCTATAGCCCTTTAGGCAAAGTTCCAAATTGTTCCCCAAAATGGTTGGAGCAGTTCACAGCTCCTTCAGTCTACCAACATTAGTGTCCCAAATTTCCAACATCACTTCCAATATCTATTGTTTTAATTTTCTCTCATATTTGCCAATCTGATAATTGTGAATGGGTACCTCAGAGTTTTAATTTGCACTTCTCTACTCAATAGTTATGTGGAACATTTTAATGACTATAGATAGCTTTGATTACCTTATCTGAAAACTGCCTGTTCATATCCTTTGACCATTTATAAATTGAGAAATGACTTGTAATATTATAAATTTGACTTAATTCTCATTTTATTTGAGAGTATATAGGAAATGTCTTTATTTTTCTTATTTGTATCCCTAGAACTTAGAACAATGCTTGGCATATAATAAGTGCTTAATAAATATTTATTGACAAATTATTGACTGAGGACAAAATAAAGACCTCTATCAGGAACTTGAAGGTCATTTTCCTTCCCATAATGACTGCCTGTGAAATTTGCTAAATTTGTTAATAATTTAATTCAGTTTAAGTTGATTCTCTAAAGTATAACATCATATAATTTTTATAGAATGACAGATGTGTTTCCTCATTACCTATTCTAATTCCTTTAGTTTCATTTTATCACTTATTACATTGGCTGACATGTCTAATACACTATTGAATAACAGTGGTGACAATGAGCATCCTTGCTTCCCCCTTGATGGTATTGGGAAGGCTTCCAGGTTATTCCCATTACAAATATTGCTTGTTGATTGTTTTAGATAGATATTAGTTATCATTTAAAGAACAGCTCCATTTTAAAGTGAACAGCAGAGAACAAAAGAATACTTACAAAGAAGCAAAAATGGACAGCACTAGACATAATGCATAGTATTTATTATATGGTATTTTGTGAAATGCAAATTTATTGCTGCATATTTTGAATGCTTTCTCACCTTCTGCTGTGCACATGAGAATGCTTTATTTTTTCCTTTTCTTATTTTGTATTATTTATTTATTTAATTTTTTTCCTTACTTATTTGGTATTTATGTTTAAAAGGAAAAGAAATTACAATAAAGAAAAGCTCCATTTACTCCTATGCTCTCTAGTGATTTTAATAGGAATGGGTGTTGCATTTTGTCAAATTTTTTTGTTCTTTATCTATTAAGATAATCATATGCTTTCTGGTGGTTTTGCTATTGAAATTGTCAATTATGCTGACAGTTTTTCTAATATTCAACCTGCTTTGCATTCCTTGTATAAATCCCACCTGGTCATACTATATGATCCTTGTAATATATTGCTGTAATCTCCTTGCTAGCATTTTATTTGAAATTTTTGCAATAATATTAATTAGGGTTATATATCAGCACCATAATTATGTCATAAAATATTTTGTAGGACTCCTTCACGGCTTATTTTTCCAAATATTTTGTATAGTAATAGTATTATATAGTAGTAGAATTAAGCCCCAAGCTTCCTGTGTGATGGGTGTAAAGCCTTAGTGTTGGCCTATGCTGGGGGCTCACTGATGGGGTGTGTCAGCAGTGGGGAGATACATGGCCTTGTTGCTGGTCTATCTTGGGGCTTGAGGCCTCTCTGATGGCTTGATAGACTGTGACTGGCTACTGTCTTGCATATATGCCACCTGCTCTGGACTGCACATCCCTTTTACCTGAGCTACACTTTTCCTACTGATTTTTTAAATTGTTCTGGAGTGGAAAATTTTTTAACCCCATCTTTTTATAGGGCTTCCTCTTCCAGAATTCATTTTGAGGCATTATTTTATATTTGTTTGGATGTGAATTTAGGAGAGTTCAGGGAAGTTCCTGTCTAACTCTGGCATCTTGGCTCTATCATCTCCCTAGTTCAAACTTTAAGACATTAATTCTTACTCTTGCAACCATGAATTAATTTAGAAGAATTTCTGTCAACTAAGATCTCCATGGGACATTATTTGACCTAAATTTTATTTCTATCACTAAAGATGTTCACCAAAAGAGAGTTTTACTTCAGTCCATAAACTTTAATGTGTAAAATAACTAAGGAAAAGGGGAAAAGGAAAAGCTGGCATAAGAGAAAGGAATGGGTATTAAAGAAAAGACAATTCATGTTGAAGAGAACCAGATGAGAAAATATGTAAAATTTTGGGCACTTTATAGTTCCATGAGAATACACATGAGAATGCAAGGGCCTAAGTCTTAGAAAGTGTAGAATACCTAGGTCTTTTGTACTGATAATTAAACAAACAATGTAGGGAATTTCATAGAGGTTGTAGGGAGTATATTCTCCATTGTGATGTTAGAATGAGTGGTGTTAGGGTCAACAGGCCTGAATGCTGTCTTAATAAATCATAGAATTTCATAGATGGAAGGGAATACAGAGTTCAATGGGTTTAATCCAATTGATGAATGTCTCACCACTCACACAGAATGTCAGGTCTTCACAAGTAGGCAGTTTGAGTTCAAATCCATGGCACAGTTTGCTATTTCATATTAATGACTTCTTCAGGATTCCTCTCCTCTGAGAGATGAGAGAAGGTGAATGTGATTAACAATAATAATAATAACAAAGACAACAATAATTAAACCTTATACATATAAATGTTTATATACATGTATGTATATATGCATATATAGATAGATACATAGATATAATTTTAAGATTCAGAAATCAGCTTACAATTATCTCTTGTGATCTTCACAGAAATCCTGGTGGGTCAGTATTATTATCCGCATTTCACAAATGATGATTCTGAGGCAGAGTGAGGTGAAGTGAATTGCCGTGCTTCATGTAGCTACCAAGTATCTGAGGCAGAAGTTTTACTGAGATCTTCTAGACTGCAAGGTGCAGAACTCCAACTGCCTCATCACCTATCTATATTTTTTCAGGATTTTATTAGACTGGAAGCTTTATTCTATCCCATGGAGCCAAAGAATACTTAGGGATTTGAGGGTCACTGACAATTAGAACCAAGGGGCTAAAGTGGAAAAGCAGGCATCTAAGAAGGCAGAGATTTGAACTAGCCAGGAAGTCAGCTTCCCCAACTGCATAAACAATGTTAAAACAGAATTCAAGGGGTAAAAAGATACAAACATGCTGGCCAACAGCAATATGGTTTGGGTGGCTCTAGTCTCAGGGGAGCTATGTGGTGTGTGATTATTGCCATGAATGTACTGGACTGTCTGGTGATGTCTGTGCAAGACAAAAAACATACATCCAGTGGTTCCCACCATAATTTCTCCACATAAAACATCAGGAAGGGAGAATATGAATAGATATAGAGGAACATTAAATAGAATATCAAATGTAGCAAAACAATAAATTAAATCAATGCTTTCAGTGATGTTATTGATTCCTGTTGGTCCATTTAAAAGAATAAAGCCATTTGTCAGCAGATGAAAATTCCAGCACAAGGAACAGAATGAGACAAAGAACTGTGGTATTCTCGTTTTGATTTCTGCCCACCTGGAGCTTCTAGGTCTTAAAGTGATGGTGTGGAAACCACTCAGGAGGCAAGTGGTGCTGAGAGAAAGGCCCCAGGCCAGTCGGTGAAAGTAAAATCCAAGTTTATATCCCACATCATCCAGTAAATTTTTGAGCCCAAATGCAGTCATTGTCTGAAGGATCCCTTTGGGGAGAAGCACCAAGTCATTAACAAAGGCCAAGTGGGAGAGAAGCAAGTCTATGGGCCTCAGCCTGGGACCAATGAAGAAAGTGATAGTATAAAGGTCCAGGAGGAAGGAGTTCCCCAGTGCCCCAAATCCAGTCTGAAACAGAAGGAGCCCTAATGCCATGTCATTAGAAATCATTTCCTTTGTGATGCTGGGAGGTAAATAGCTGTCCAAACAAATTGATCCTTGCTTGTTCAGAAATATAAGTGGTAGAAAACATTTTCTGAGATGAGGGAGAAACTTTGCTTGTCCAGTATATGTCACCATGAACCATTCATTCCATCTAAAAGAATATGATGAAAATATCTCTTTTAGTGCTGCCTGATGGATTATTGAGAGGATAGTATGGATTGGAAAGTTTCTGATGTCTTTTTTGCCCTTCCTTTCTAGAAGATTCTTCTTTGGAACATTTAGGTTGAGTTCTTCTCTGGTGAAATAGTTAAATTATATAATCCCTACAAAGGGCTAGCTTGTACCTTAGTACCTAGAATGGATCAGTATCTAAAAAGCATCTGTTATAGAGGGAATAATTAGTTACAGATGTGACATGAATTCTATCCATCTCATGTGTTAGATTTCGTAGTCCTATATCTAATAAGGTTCATGTTTGTGTCTTTGTGCTTGATGGCAGTCACTTTGTTCAATAATATTATATTTTGTTATATTTTTGTACAGATTATTGAAAGAAGAAGAATCTGGTATTTTCGTTCTTATCTCTTTCTCTCTTCTCATGCCAGTTTGGTTGCTTTCATTATTACTTCTTATAATATGGCTTGATATATGGTATTGATAGATCTTCCTTTTCAATTTGTGGGTTTTTATTATTATGCTTGAGATTCTTGGTCTTTGTCCATTCATACTATTTTCACTACTATTTTTTCTGACTATAAAAAATGGCTCTGTGATAGTACGATTGACATGGCATAGAATGAGTAAGTTAATTTGGTTGTACTCTCATTTTTATTATATTCACTCTTCTTATCCATAATAATTGATGTTCCTCCACTGAAACATGGAATAGTCTGTTTTCATTTCTTCCAAGAATGTCTCGTTACTAGATTCCTATCATTCCTGAGTGAATATTCCTAGAGGAACTCCTAAATATTTTAGGATTTTTTCCTTCTGGAGTTATTTTGAATGGAATTTCTATTTCTAATTCTTTCCTCATTCCCTTCCTGACTCTGTTTTTCACTCTGCCAACATTATTCTGTTCCATTCTTATTCTGGAAATTTCCTGAATACTTTGACCTTTCTCATGCTCAAACATCACCACCTCATGACAGCCCTCAGCTTCTTTCTCAGGCCCTCATTTTTAGCAATGGGCAAAGTCTGTCTATCATTTAAGCCCAGCCCATCAGAAATTATGATTCAGTCTCTCAAGACATTACAACCAGGTCAAACATGGGTACCTCTCTCAAAAAATCTTTTCAGTTCCCTTTTATATGTTGTCTTTCCCATTAGAATCTAAGTTTCTCAAGAACAGCAACTTTCTATTTTTTTTGCTTGCCTTTGTGCCCCCAGCAGTTAGCATGTAGTAAACTCTTAAATATTTATTTTTAGGGCATTATAGCTTTAAGTGGCAATATACAGGAATGTGAATAATTTATGTAAATTTATTCTGTATCCTGCAACTTATTAAATTCATTAGTTGTTTAATTTTGTTGATATCTAGACTATCCAAATGAAATAATATCATATATAAAACTAATATTTTAATAACTTCTTTGCCTGTGCTTATTGTTTTAGTTCTTGATTTATCATCCCATTACTATGGCTGGCATTTTTAGCATTTTGTTAAATAGTAGTGCTGATAATAGACATCCTTGCTTTACCCTTGAACTTATTGAAAAGGCCTCTAACTTCTCTCTATAACATATAGTGTTTCTTCTTGGAGTTTGGTAGATGATATTCACTATGCTGAGGAAAAGTTAATTTTTAACTGCTTTTTAACTTTTTAATAGTGCTATAATTATGTTATAATTATACTTTATATTATAATTATAATTTAATGGTATTATAATTTCTCAGACACCTTTTTAGCTCCTAAATTTATGTTTATAATTATCATTATGTTGAACCAATACTGCATTCCTGATGTAAACTTGATCATACTACATAACTTAATGCATTCCTGTAGCCTACATGTTAATTTCTATTAATTATTTTGTGCCAAAATTCCATAGGGATATTGTTCCATAATTACCTTTTTCTGTTCTGTCTCTCTCTTTTGGTGTCAAAGTGAGTGAATGAATGTTGAAAACTATCTTTACATGTAATAGAAATTAATAAAATAGCACTAAAAAAATAAAAAAAAGAAAAAAATGAATGGGTTGAAGCAAAATGCTTTTAATATCCCTTCCAAGCCTGCAAATTATTCCATGATCCTATAAATCTAAGTAAAAAAAAGGAAAAAAATAAGACTATTTTATGTTCAAGGCCTCCTGAGTGCAGAAAAATCTGGCACAGGCATAGTATGAGGTTCTAGACAGAATAGGAACTAAAGAACTTTTTAACTTCCCACAAAGCTTATCTCATAAGTTATAAATATTTCACAGATATTGTAAATGGATAGAGACTGGGGATACAATTACACAAGAAAAGGCATGTTGAATGGGTAGCCTTGGGGATATAGCTCTTTGCCTTTGATGATCTTAAGATTTTCCATGAAATGAAGATCAAATACCTCATACTTGGTGCTTAAGAAACACTTCTAATGTTTTTAATATCAAATTAATTCTAGATTGGCTACATTCTTATAAGTCATAGAATACTGCAACATTGAGATAATTTAAATTGTGATTTATCCAAGTGATGATAGAGATGTTCATGTTGGAGAGAAAGAAATGATAACATGTTTGCAACAAAGAATAGTCCAAGACAAGAATTATAAATGGTCTTATGAGATCCAAACACTCCTAGAAAATAAAATGATATTATGTACTCAGATTAGACATTAACTAATGAACATTCCACATAATACATGGGTATTTTGCAATGGATATGAAAATAAAAGAAAGTGCAAAGCATACTGAGTGAATTCTCCAGTTGTTTTTGGCAGAGCAAGGACACTTGCCTTCAAGGATGGGAAGATATCAATGAATGGTCTTAGATGTGTTTTCAGAGACACAAATTGATAGGTAATAAATCCATTGCTCTGTTTATAATAATCATAAAATTAATATAAATGAATGGTTCTATCTAAAGAAGGGAAAAAAAGAAAGTTTTGTGAAGTTTGACATTTCCACTTGACTCTGGACTAGCTAGAATATGGCTTTTGAGTGAAATTAGTTTTGTAATTGAGAATGTGCTATGCAAGAAGTGGCTTCAATAAGCATGTATTAATTATCCCTAAATTGACAATTAGGAAAAAAAAGCACGCAGTAGGGTTGGTTGATATCCAGAGAAATGACATTTGTTTTGTGAGAGAACATAAGCTGACTTTGCAAAAAAAAAAACGTAAAATACTATTTTGCAGATATTTAATGGAATCTTAGAAACAATGTTTATCATCAGAAATTTTAAACCTCAGCTTTCCTTTAGCATGTTGCATTGAGTCCTCTGTTTACTTTCCTGACATTGCTGGTGATGAACACTAATTAAAAACCTGAAGGAAGGTATGTGACTTCTTGTGGGTCTAAAGGGGCAAACAAACCAATATAAAAGGATGCTGTACAGTAGGAAGAAATGTTTGTATGAAGTGAAATTTCTGTATCTCCTACCTTTCTAAGCTATTTCTCTGTCTCTCTGTCTTTCTATCTCTCTCTGTCTCTATCTATATATGTACGTACACAAACACATATACACACACAAAACATATACATATATATTATCTTTTTTCTTCTTTTTTCTCAAAGAGGACCATGACAAATGGAAGGTGATACCATGATTTGCAAGTGAATCAGATTTAAGTGACAGAGTGCTGTGCACAGCCACCAGCCTCACTTTCTTCTCAGGATCCATCTGGGTCCAGTGGCAAGACATAGATCAGGATGATGGGATACGGTCCCCATGTGTATTATGTGTAGACATAAATATTATGTATAATATATGGGTGAATACATATAAAATGTATGTGTTGCATCAACATATGTAATGAAAATGTAAATATACAAATATGTATTGGTATATGCACAAAAGCATATATATACATATATACATAGATAGACACACGTATGCACTAATACATACATATATGATTAGTTCTATTTGATAAAACAGAGAGCTCAAAAAGTAAACAGGTTTCCCATCAATTTGAAAATAGTTAAACAAATCATGATATAAGAATGCAATGAACAATTATTTTATAAAAGAAATAACAAAATAAAACATTTTAGAGAAAGCTGGGAAAAGTTGAATGAACTGATTCAGGACTGACTTAAGCAGAACAAAGAGAACAATGTATAATACGAAAATACTATAAAGAAAGACAACTTTTAAAGACTTTATGGCTCACATCAGTTCAACGTCCAACAAGAATTTTAGAGGACTGAAGATGAAGCATGTTGCTCTCCTTGTGAAAGACAGGGAATGGACTCAATGGCGAAAAATAATTTATATTGAGACATGAATGATTTTGGAAATTTTTTGGTTAGACAATACACACTTGCCATAAGGGTTTTTGCTATGTATTTATTTTTCCTCTTATTAAGAAGTGGGTCATAGGAAGAGACAGGATAAGCATAGTCTAGATAACAGCACAGAAAATAAAAAATAGATTCACTGAAGCGTCTTTCGGTGAAAATATACAGAAGAGAAGGAACACAAGAACGAACTAGAGATATGAGATATATAAACATTATAGACTAAATTTACAATGTATAAATAATGGAAACCATAGTTAATGTAAGAGAGATCCAGTTTCTTATTCAATCCTCATTGTTATGTTCTGCTAGGTTCATAGAACTACTTATATTATTTGATCTTAAGTCAAGTTTAATAGATCTTGAGAAAAAACTAATGGAAGAGAAGAAATATAAGGATTTAATTTGAAGGTAAGTGAGGAAGAATGTAGGAGAAGGATGAAAAATAGCAGGAGATGACAAGAAGAAAGAATGTAAGATGGAGAAGGATGCAAATAGAAGTCAATATAGAAAACCAGTGACATCAGATGAAGGAAAGGGATGAAGTCATCAGTCAACCAACAAACATGTATTAAGCATATGCAATGTGTATCCACTCTACTAAGCACTGGGAATACAAAGCCAAAACCAATCCCTGTTCTCATGGAGCTCACAGGCTACTTCAGGACAAAACATTCAAACAAGTACACACAAAGAAGATATTTACAGGACAAATTGGAGATAATTAATAAATGAAAAGCAGTATTATTAAGGGGAACTAGGAAAGGTTTCTTGCAGAAAATAGCATGTTACTTGGGACATGACAGAGGACAGAAAATCCTGCATATGGGGGTAAAGAAATAGAAAATTTCAGCCATGAAATTCAGCCAATGAAAATGTCTAGAGTGGAAGATGACATGTTTTCTTTGAGGAACAGCAAGTACATTGTCACTGGAATGTAGAATAGGTGGAAGTGTGTGAGGTATAAGGAGGCTGGTAACACAGGAATGGCTAGGATATGATAGACTTCAAAGCCAAATGGATGATTTTGTATATGATGTGGGAGAACCTATAGAGTTTATTGGCCTAAGACTTGTTCATTAAAAAGATCATTCTGACAGCTGAGTGTTAGGTGGATTGAAATGAAGAGAGATTGTAAACAGGGGGACCAACCAACAGGATATTACAATTCTTCAGGAACGAGGTGATGAAGATGTACTCCAAGGTGGTGGTATTATTAGACAAGAAAAGGAATGAGTAAAAGAGACGTCACAAAGGTAGCCTCAAAAGGCTTAACAACAATTATAGTATGGGGCAAGAGAAGGGAGACTGGAGGATGACACCTTGTTCCAATGCTGTGTGACTTTAGAGGATAGTGGTATCTACAAGAGTAATAGGAAAAAAGAAGAGAAGCTATTGTTGTGTGGGAGATAATGAGGTCAGTTTGGGATATGTTATGTTTAAGATGTCTGCAAGATATCCAATTCAGAATGCCCAAAAAGTCAGTGGGTATATTAGACAAGAGGTCAGGATAGATGTAGGAATTGGATAAGGAGATCTGGGCATCATTAACGTAGAAATGAAAGTGGAATCCATGGGGGATGAGATTACCAAGCAAAATGTTCTTGTTCATCCTTTGTATTTTAAAAGGACAAAGTGACATGAAGATGTTAGTGTCAAGGTACAATCATCTCTCTGTGGCTAATCAGATCAATATTAGCTCAGAAGGCTCTGCCATAGGTCAAGCACAAATAGTCCACGAGAGTATTTGGAATGTTAAAGTCCCAAGATTTGCCTACCTCACATTTCTTGGGAGATGCAGAGATTCTGCTTTGCTCACAGATTTAGGCAGTCCTATGCCAGCATCTCTCATGTCAGACAATCAATAATAAAATTCTTTAGAGAGACCTTGACAGTATCCATGTATTACTTCTTTTGACCTCTCTTTGAGTGCCTGCCTTGGGTGAGTTCTCCTTAAAATAATTTCTTAGATAAATGTATGTTTGACATTCAGACTAAGTAGCCAGTGCATCAGAGTTGTACTGTCCAAAGTAGAGTTTGAATGCTTGGTAGTTCACCTTGAAATACCTCAGTGTCCAATACCTTATCTTGCCAGGTAATTTTCAGAATCTTGCTAAGACAATTCAAATGGAAGGATTACAATTTTCTGGCAAGGAACTAGTAGATTGTCCAGGTTTCATTGGCATACGAAAATGTATTCAGGACCATCTCTTCACGTGGAAAAGAAGAGAGTGGCAAAAGACATCTGAGTGACATGAGAAGAGGTGGAGGGAATAAATGGAACCTCTGGGAGAATGGCCCTCAAATTTTCCAATTCAATATGAGGTAAAGCTCCTCAGCTAAGAGGAATTAGCAAAGGGAATCATAGGATAAATGTTTTGGAAAAGCTGCTGTGCTGAGTGGGATACCAAACTGGTTAGGATTTAAAAAAAATATAAAGATTTTCTTTGTGAGGTTAAAGGTAAGATTATGTAGTATAAATTTGGGCTGGACACAGTCAGCAGGGTTTCATGATATTCTCCAACTTTGTTGATTATCAGAAGTGCTACAAAGGCAGTAGATGGTAGGAGTGATATAGGGCTAAGGCTTGGCAGGGCAAGATCACCAATAGGACAAGATTTACATTTAAATAAGAAGCATATAACTAAATAAAGAATACAAATTGATCAGACTCAGGAGAATAACCTAACTTGATCATGGAAATGAGAAAGCCAAGATGATACAGCAGAATATTGCCTGGATTTGTGTACAGAGGACAAAAATCTGAATCATGGCTCTCTTATTCACTATCTGTATGACTCTTTTTTTCTAATCTCTCAAGACTTGTTCGAAATATCCATTATAGGGTAACCTCTACTTGTACATATATATACATATATATGTACAATAGCATTATGAACTGAGCAAATAAAAGACAACTTTGAAGAGGAAGGAACCAAAACTGGAGGAAACAGGAAAACCCTCATACAAAAGAAGATTCCTGAAACTAGAAAACCGTGGTTTCTAAGAAGCCGTGTTAGTCGAGAGCATTTCAGGCCTGAGGGAGAGACAGATAAGAGAACTGGGGACAGGACATTGATGGTCACCAATAAGGCCAGTATGCCTGGCCCATAGAATGTGTGAAGGGGAAAAATATGAAGAAAGACAGAAAAAAGTAGGTTTGGGCAAGGTTGTAAGGAACAACAAATATCAGAAAAGTTGGAGGTATGTAGAGATATGATGAACTGTGCTTAAAGAAAATCAACTGTGGTCTCTGTGTGGAGGACAGATCAGACTGCCTGCTAAGAATTGAGGATGAGAATCCACAAGAGATCAGCAAAGGTCAGAGGTAGGAAAGCTGAGTAAGGTGCTGGAGCCTTGCTTAGAAAAGTTTATGTTAACCTGACAACAATTACGGAGAGAGAGTTTGGTTTTCCAGGAAATGTTACAGGAACATTAAGTAATTTTCAAACTAGATTATTATTACTTCTTTCCGGTGACTAATATGGGCAGAAAAGACAATGACAAAAGCAATCTAAAAAGCAAAATTATGGAATCTGAAATTTTGTGCAGAAAAGGAATAATTTGAAAGCAGAGAGGAAGCATGGGGAGGCAATTCTATCCAAGCTGGCATTCTGAAAGGAAACCAGCAGCCTCTTTTTCCTATTCCTGCAAAAACTGAAAAATAGCACTACAGCAAACAACACTGCATGAAATCCAGTTAACAAATATACTAAGTGGCTTAACCTCACTTAAAACTATGCAAATGAGTCATAAATTTATGGGCAATGGATATGATCCACCAGCAAAGTTGGCACCTCTGCTCCAGAAAATGAGCAAGTCCATAGCTCCAAGCACTCCCAGTAACTGGTCAGAGCCAGTCATAGCCTGAAAACTCTGAATCCAGAGACAGTGAGATCAGAGAGTAGGTAGCAATGGGAATCCCCCCATCCCTCCCCAGATTAAAAAAAAAATCCTCAGTGCATTAGAAAATTTGAGCATAAATTCAATAAATGAGCCAATGCTAGATAACTCTAGTTTTTAAGAAGAGGAAAAAGAAAATGATCCTGTTTGGTTTATTTTCTCTTCTGTGGTAAAGAGAAAAGCAGAGAAGAGCTGAGATAAATTCTTGGGGCTTGGGATTGTGATAATTCCAGATGGAAAGAAGATTCATTGGCTGAATTCTTTTGTTTAATTGTTTCTCTAACACAGGGAAGAATTGTGAAGAAAATGGCTAACAGGGAGATGAAACACATGAAAAACAGAGTTGGTGAGAAAATATTGAGGTACTGTCGATAAATTTAAGTTACCAGGACAACAGAAACTATATCTTAGTGTACAGAAAAGATAATTGGTGTAGTGAATAGTGTTGGACATGGAAGTCAAGAAGGCTGAGCCCAAACACTTAGCACTTTTAAGACCCTGGAAAACTTATTTAACATCTCTTAAGTCTCTGTTATAAGAGAATCAGATGAATAATTTGTTAGTATTTAGCCTGGGAATGAGTAGATTTACAGGATACCACACTACATGTCTTTAGATAGTTTAAGGATTTTGAAAAAAAAAAAGATTGTGTTTCTTTGACTTGTTTCCGGAGGGTAGAATTTGGAGCTCTTGTTGAACATTATAAAGACACTGTTTTCAGACTGATAAAAGGAAAACTTCCAACCAATTATACAATCACCAACACAAAATGGACTGCTTTTGAAAGAGGTGGGTTTCCCTTCACTAGAATTCTTCCCAGAAAGCCTAGAGAACAAATCTAAGGAAGAATCCTGTGGAAGGAAATGGTTTCTAGGTCTCTACCACTTCTGAAATTATATGATTCTGTAACTTTAACAACTGAATAGTGTCAACCTTTTACCAAAGATTTGGTTGAAAGAAACAAAGTGAATCAGTCTCCACCTGAAGCAAAAAGTTTGTCCTAAAAACAAACAGAATGGGGTTCCCCCTTACAAAAGGTTTGTTGAAGAACAAATAGAATGGGGTTCACCTTACCAAAGTTTTGACTAAGGAAGAAAAAAGAATCAGGCCGTACATGTGCTATAATATGCTTATTTATTCTCCTTAAGCTAGAGAATCATGCATGTATGGGAGTCAGAAAATAATTCCCAATTCAGAGGTAAACACCTAAAGGGGACCCTTAATATTCTTAGAGCAATCCCCAACTCAGGATGCCTGTGTCAAACAAAATTAAAGTCTTCATATGTATTAACCTTAATATGAGAGAGCAATTTCTTTTTTTTAAATTTGTTTAATTTATTTAATATATTTAGTTTTCAGCATTGATTTTCAAAAGAGTTTGAATTACAAATTTTCTCCCCATTTCTACCCTTCCACCCACTACAAGATGGCATATATTCTGGTTGCCCCATTCCCCACTCAGCCCTCCCTTGTGTCACCCCACTCCCCTCCCATCCCCTTTTCCCTTCCTTTCTTGTAGAGCAAGATAAATTTCTATGCCCCATTGCCTGTGTATCTTATTTCCTAGTTACACGCAAAAAAAAATTTCTTTGGTTTTAAACATTTATTTTTAAAACTTTGAGTTCCAAAATCTCTCCCCTCTTCCCTTCCCACCCACCCTCCCTAAAAGGCAAGCAATTCAACATAGGCCACATATGTATCATTATGAAAAACCCTTCCACAATACCCATGTTGTGAAAGACTAACTATAGTTTGCTCCTTCCTAAATTATCCCCCTTTATTGAATTTTCTCCCTTGACCCTGTCCCTTT
>JAQQSZ010000464.1:0-17632 GCA_028646595.1 Phalanger gymnotis | reverse complement strand
TTGGCAAGAGAGTGTGACCAGGCTTTTGTATAAGTTGTAAAATATTGGTTATTCCTGCTTTTGCTTATATTGAGTAGCTTGATAAATTGAGAGTCATTGCTTTTGTGTTCATGGTAAGTAAGTTATTATGTTTAAGAAATAATGGTGCTGCCCTTGATAGTGACTTGTTTTATATAAATAGAATTGCAATAGTAGGGAGCTAAGAGCAACAGTGTTAAGTAGAGAGGATGAATTGGTCACATGATAGTTATCTCTAGGATTCTTGGAAGTTTTGTGTATATGCAGTTAGCATAGCAGTGCTCCTTCTCTGGGAACACAGATTTACCCATGTTAGAATGCCATTCCAGATACTGTGTGGACCATGCCTTGTACAAAGCATTAAAGTGTTAGGCTCCACACCAAGCACACTAAATGTGTGTTACATTACTTCCGTGTTTTTATAAGAACAGTCTTGGTATGTATATACTACAGATACAATGAAAATATGAAAGGAAGCTTGCAGATCTTTACAAATGACATTCTATAGGAGATCGCTAACTGGAAAACTGCAGAGAATATGGCACCACTTTCTTTATAGTTTGTGGACTAGAAAAAAAGCATTTATTTCCCTAGAACTAATTTTCACCTTAATGCCTGTCTTTCATTAAGATGTGGCCCATGCATATAAAAAATAATACAGTATTTGGAAAATTTAACAATGAAGATAACTTTCTACTTTTTAATATTTATTTGGTATTTCATTTTTCCCAGCTACATGAAAAAAAGTTTTTTTAACACTTGTTTTTAAAACTTTGAGTTCCAAATTCTCTCCTTTCCTCCCTCCCCATAGCCCTTCATTGAGAGGGTAAGCAATTTGATGTAGGTTATACATGTGTAGTCATGCAAAATATATCCATAATGGTCATATTGTGAAAGAAAACATAGACAAAAAAGACTCAAGAAAAATAAAGTGTTTTTAAAAGTATGATTCAATCTGTATTTGGTTACCATCAGTTGTTTCTCTATAGATGGATAGCATCTTTCATCTTAAGTCCTTCAGAGTTGTCTTGGATCATTGTATTTATACACAGTACATTTCACATTCTGTCAGCCCATGCACACTTTCTAGGCTTTTTCTGAGAACATCTTACTCATCATTTCTCATAGGACAATGATATTCCATCATAATAACATACCACAACTTCTTCAGCCATACCCCAATTGATGGGAACCTCCTCAATTTCTAATCCCTTTCCCCTTAGAAAAGAACTGCTATAAGTATTACATACATTTTTACACATTTGTACATATAGGTCCTTTTCCTTTTATAATCTTTTTTGGGATACAGACATCGTACTGCCATTGCTAGATCAGAGCATGATTTTATAGCCGTTTGGGCATAATTACAAATTGCTGTACAGAATGATTGAATCATTTCACAACTCCACCAACAGTGCATTAATGTCTCATTTTTCCTATATTCCCTCCAATGTTTGTCATTTACCTTTTCCGTCTTATTAGCCATCCTCATAGGTATGTGGTGGTACCTCATAATTGTTTTATTTTGTATTTCTCCACTCAGTAGTGAATTAGGATATTTTCCATATGGTTACACATAGCTTTGATTATTTCATCTGAAAACTGATTATATCTTTTGATCATTTATCATTTGGGGAATGGCTTTTATTTTTATGAATTTGACTCAATTCTCTCTATGTTGCAGAAATAAGGCTTTTATCAGACATTTGGTTAAAATTTTTTCTCTACACTTTTTATTGCAAACTATATTTACCTCCATCCTATTCCCCCACCTGCATTGATTCTATTTTCTCTCACCTTTTACTCTCTCCCTCCTCAAAAGTCTTTTGTTTCTGACTGTCCCCTCTAACAATCTGCTCTCCCTTCTACACCCTCCTTTTATTATCCCCTTCCCATCCAACTTTCCTGTAGAGTAAGATAGATTTTTAAAGACTATTGAGTCTGTATGTTATTCCTTTTTTGAGCCAATTCTGATGGGAGTAAGGCTCGCTCACACCCCTTACCTTCCCAATCTTCCCCTCCACTGTAAAAGCTTTATCTTGCCTGTTTTATGTGAGATAATTCACCCCATTCTACTTCTCTCTTTCTCTTACTCCCGGTACATTCCTCTCAGCCTTTAATTCTATTTTTTAGATATGATCCCTTCTTCATCCCTGTGCCCTCTGTTTATATATACTCCTAACTACCCCATTAATGAAAAAGCTCTTGTGAGTTACAAATATTATCTCCCCATGTAGAAATAAAGACAGTTTAACCTTATTAAGTCCCTTATGTTTTCCCTTTCCTATTTACCTTTTTATGCTTCTCTTGAGTCTTGTATTTGAAAGTCAAATTTTCTATTCAGCTTCATTTTTTTTCACCAAGAATGAGTGAGTGTATCTCATTTCACTTAATGTACATTCTTCCCCCTGAAGGATTATGCTCAGCTTTCCTGGTAGGTGATTCATGGTTGTAATTCTAAGTCTTTTGTCCTCCAAAATATAACATTCCAATTCCCTTAATCCTTTAATGTAGAAGCTGAAAATCCTGTGTTATCCTGACTGTGGCTCCACAATACTTAAATTTGTTCTTTCTAGCTGCTTGCAATATTTTCTCCTTGACCAGATAACTCTGGAATTTAGCTATAATATTCTGGGGAATTTTCATTTTGGGATCTCCTTCAGAGGATGCTTGATGGATTCTTTAAATTTCTATCTTACCCTCTGATTCTAGTATATCAGGGCAGTTTTCCTTGAACATTTCTTGAAAGATGATGTCTAGGATCATTTTTTTTTTGAAATCATGGCTTTCAGGTATTCCAATAATTTTCAAATTACCTCTCCTCAAACTATTTTCCAGGTCAGTTAATTTTCCCAATGAGATATTTCAAATTGTCTTCTATTTTTTCATTCTTTTGGTTTTGTTTTATTGTTTGTTTATTTTAATTTCTCATGAAGTCATTAGCTTCCATTGGCTACATTCTAATTTCTAAGGAATTAGTTCACTGAAGATTTTCTTCAGTGAACTTTAGGACCTCCTTTTCCATTTGGCCAATTCTGCTTTTTAAGGCATTCTTCTCCTCATTGGATTTTTTGGACTTTTTTTTTTGCCATTTGGCTCAGTCTGTTTTTTTAAGGTGTTTTTCTCTTCAGGATTTTGTGTGTGTATATGTGTCTCCTTTACTAAGCTGTTGACTCTTTTCCTGCATTATTTCTCTTCCCAATTTTCCTCTACCTCTCTTACTTGATTTCAAAAATCCTTTTTGAGTTTTTCTATGGCTTGAGACCAATTCATATTTTACTTAGAGGCTTTGGGTGTAGGAGCTTCGACTTTTTTGTCTTCTTCTGAATGTATGTTTTGATCTTCCTTGTTGCCATAATAACTTTCTATCGTCAGAGATTTTTTTTCCCATTGTTTGCTAATTTTACCAGCCTATTACTTGACTTTTAAAATTGATGTGCTGCTTCCAGGATGAAGGGCACAGCATCCCAAAATGCAGGGGGTTTGCGTAGCTGTTTTCAGAGATACTTCTAGGGAATTATAAGTTTTCGATTCTTCCAAGGTGGTTTGATCTAAGGAGAGGAATTTACTAATCTCCTGGCCTGTGCTCTGGTCTGTGAGTGGTCACCAGCACTCTTTTCTGCCCTGGAACTGTGAGGAGAGTCCTCTGCTATGCTAGTGCTCCTCCTCTCCCTGGAAACACAGACCAAGGACTGTGACCTGGATCTGAGTATGGGTAAAAATGTGAGTCTTGCCTTGGTGCTAAAAAAAGACTCCTGGAATCTTCTTCTGACCAGTTATTTAGCCCTCTTACCATCTGTGAGCTAAGGGCTCCAGAAGCACCCACTATTGCTTCTGATTTAGTGTTTCCCAAGGTCTGCTTTTGTGCTGGGTCTGAGGCTACACTCCACACTCACCCAGGTGCAATAGCCCCTTCCTGCTAATCTTCTAAGTTGTCTTTAGCATTTGTGGCCTAGAGGTCTGGAAACCACCATTGCTGGAAACTATTCAGTCACTCCAAGGCCTAGTTCAGCTTTGCTAGGGCCCCGTTTATGCTGGTGTGGCCTTTTGTACTGTGTTCTTTTCTTACCCTGGTGCATCAGAGCTTTCCTGTCAACCTTCCAAGTTGTCTTTGGCTGGAAATTTGTTTCCCTTCCTCTTTTTGTGGGTTCTGCTGCTCTAGAATTTTAGAATCATTTTTAAAAAGTAATTGTAAGAGTTTTGGGGAGAACTTATGTGAGTCTCTGCCTGTACTCCAACATCTTGGCTCAACCTCCTTGAAAACAACTTTTTTAGATAACTTTTGATTGTATTGATCAATAAATGTGAATCTAGATGCTATGGTGGATAGAGTGCTGGGTCTGAAATCAGGAAGAATAATTTTCCTGTGTTCAAATCTGGCCTAAGACATTTAACTAGCTGTGTGACTCTGGGCAAGTCACTTAACCCTGTGTGCCTCAGTTCCTCATCTATAAAATGAGCTGGAGAAGGAATGGCAAACTACTCCATATCTTTGCCAAGAAAACTCCAAATGAGGTGACAGTCAGACACAACTGAAAAATTACTGAACAACAGCAAATTGAGTGATATATCAGGGAATTGTATCTCAACAAAGTTTTTTACCACAATCCTGGAAAATGTTGAGTGGAGTATGAAAGGAAGAAAGAGTACCTATAAATCATTGCATTATGCATAATATTCATTTTGTAAATTGCACTAATTTTTACAAGTCCTACAATGATGTAGAGTATCATAAATGAGAATTAAAATCATTCAGCAGACTATCGATGAATATAACCTGAGTCCTAAAACCCATTATTATTGCACCTGTGTAAGTGGCAAGGCAGCTTTGGCAAGAGAAAGAGAAAAGAAAGTGCCAGTCTTTCTAGTCTCTTCAGTGTCTTTGGGTGTTTTAGTCTTTTGGGGCTTGAGGCATTTCTGGCACTTCTGGCTTTCAGCTCTGAGAAAAAAGATGGAACATGCCAAACCCACTTCTGGTTGCTGATGGAAAGACTGAGAAGAAGCCAACATGAGAGAGCTGGAAGTACCTTTCATGTCCCTGTCCCCAGCTTGTTACATTAGAAAATTTAGAGAACTTTTTGTTGTTGTTATTGATATATAAGACATCATTTCTTGGTAGTTCTGAGTTACATTGGGATAGTTCCTTTTCTCTGTATTTTCTAGTAAATATTTTCCTATATACACTTTCTCCAATTTCTGTTTTGACTTTGACTTGTATGAATGGATTTCTTTTCTCTTTATTCTGCATGTTCGTTGTGGAACTGGATTTGGGTGGGAAAGAGGTAAAATCTTACATATAAAGTTTGGGTCTTCCTTTCCCCATTGAAATAAAAAGGCAACTACAAGTTTCATTCGAATCTGAAAAACACATCCTTTAAACAAACAATATTTAAGGTGGCAGAGAGATATAATCCCATCCTAGTATCCCTCTTTCAGAGGAGAGCAGAATTGCCAACTTTCTCACCCTAACCACCTTCTCATAACACAAAATATAGTTTCTAAACAGGCACATGGTGACTGAGTAGGATACAACGCATCAGCTATAAAGAGCTATGTGTGAAAAGTGAGAGATAACCAAATAAGAACATAGGCTTCATTGGCATCCATATAATTTCAAGTGAACTAAAGAAGGAAGGCCCCCAACATGTGAAGGATTTGGGAAAGACATACATTTGAATAAACCAGGATAAATAACTGAATAAACTGAAATCTATTGTAAGGATTGTCCACATGAAAGAGATCATAAATCCCTAGAGATATTGAAGGATAATCCTTTTCAGTCTTTAGACAATGTTTCAATTTATCCTATATTAAATAGCCATTGACGTAGTGTTATTATAAAATTTCTCTATCATATTAACATGCTAAGTGAATTATTTCCCTTTCATCATTGTTCAAATAACAGATAGTTTAAATATGAATTCACAAAAGAATATTGTCTAGTAACTAAAGCAGTTCCTTTCAGCTTTCCAAATTATTTTTGCAGTCTACGTTCTTTCCATATATTTACTGATATTTCTTTATCAAGCAATAGGATCCTGTTTTCTTTGTCATTAGTTGCATCTTTTTTACCTTAATTTTTCATGTATAATGAATGTAGTGACGGTTAAACCATGATCATCATTGAATAGAATTCTGAAAAGGATGATTTCCTCCTTTAGTATATTACGTTCACTATAAATCATAAATCTGGTCCCATATCCTCTATTTTTACCACATAAAGATAACTTGACATACTTATGTAATACCTGAGTTCATTATATCTACACAGCTAAGTGGGGACATGCTTAAGACAGAGTATTGAACATCTTTGCACAGATGATGTATTCATTCAAATGTTCAAGGTGGGATCCTAATTTCCTATCTTTTTCTCTGTTTTTACTCTTCAATGATATCAAAGTATCAAAGGATCAAAGTAAAATATCTAATTATAAATGATTTTCATGTTGGTTATACTCATTGGTCTCAACTGTCAATCAATACCATACTTTAATATATTATAACTATGAAACTATGAAAGTCTATATAGAGTAAAGGAAACTGGAGGGAAAAGAAGGGACAAAGGAAATATTTTCTCTCTTCCGCTTTTATAATGGAAAGTCCCAGACTGGATTGAGTAATCTGAAAAAAAAAAATCATACTTTCCACACTCTAAATTTGAGACCACCAAACATAAACCCTCTTACAAAAAGAAAGTGAGCATCCTATAATTATTACAATTCTATTTTCAGGGGTTCCCATGGTATACTTACCTGGAAATAGCCTGATTTCAGTTGTTAATATTTAAAAGAAAGCTTTCCTTGTCCTCAAATGTTGTTAGAAAAGTATCCTTTTGTACAAAAAGCAGAGAATACAATTTTATTAGTTAACAGTTAAGTAGTATATTTTAAGTTAGTTGCCTCATCTATATATTTTGAAAAACATTGATTCCTTTCCTCAAATTTTCATGACATTAACTATAATTTGGCTTTGAAATAAATAGAATTGGATTGGTGTTTTCTTTTTTGAAAAATATCTTAAAACTAAATTAATATTTTATTTGGAACTGAAACATCATCCCTCCAAAGTCTAACACTAAAGACTATTTTATACCAAATCCAGTATTCCCTACTAGCTTATTATTCTAAGTAATCCTTTAGACATTTTTCCCTTGATTTCTATCTGATGGCTGTATTTCAAGGGGTTTTGTTTGTTTGGTTTAGTATCTTTTCTCTAAAGACTGGTATTAAAATAAGATTCCAGGTAGGAAAGTGAAAACTTTGCTAAAGCTTATCATCTCAGTGTAAATTAAATCCAATATCAAATGTTAATTTCCAAATTAAAGTGGCAAGCTATTGCTTCCCACATAGAATTACATGTGCTATAGATGACTGTGTAGGTGCAATTTACTTCAGGAAAGGATCAAGGCAAGGAGAAAAAAATATTCAAAGGATGATTCTGTAATTTAAAACATTTTCAAGAGTACCTAAATAACTTTATTTAAAAAAATAACAGGAAAATAGAAATATGATAATATTCAATATTACTCAATTCAGTAACATATTCACCCAAATAAAGTAATCTGGAGTTAAATTATAGATACACAAAAGTTTCTCCATCATCACTCTTAATCATGAAGAAATTCTTATGGGCATATTTACCATCATGAAGTATAAATTTGAACCTAGAGTAGTTAATGTAAAGATATTGAATTTCTAAAAAGAATCTTATTAAAATAATAATTGAAAGGTAACTTAAATTTGTAAAAAAGGAATGTTAAAAGTTTGAGAATCTTCATTAAATGCAATATCCTATATAGAAACCCAACTGAACAGATGGTATGAGCAATAAATTAAGGTCATAGTTCAAATTAAAATGATATTTCACTTTTCTAATGTATTTACCAGTTATAAATTTAAATAACAAAAATGAAAAATTCCATGCTTCTTAAAGAGGAGACATTGTTGAAAAAGATTCTTGATTTACATTCAACTGTGTCTACTGTCATTTCTAGGAAAAAAGGCCACATAAGGAATTTTCCAGAATGAGGAAGTTGAAGGAGCCATGAAATTGCTGATCCAGCAAATTCTTGATCTTCTGGGCAGGCAGAGAAACATGGAAGCAAAACTTTGAGACATAAATTAAGGTGTATTAACACTATGTAAAATTATTTTTAAAAATGGAAAATGGGGGGGGCAGAGCCAAGATGGTGTCTAGAAAGCAGGGATTAGCATGAGCTCCCCACCAAGTCTCTCCAAAAACCTATTAAAAAATGGCTCTGAACCAATTCTAGAGCTGCAGAACACACAAAGTGGCAGAGAGAAGCAGGGCTCCAGCCTAGAACAGCCTGGATGGTCTCTGGGTAAGGTCTGTCCCACACAGAACTCCCAGCTCCCAGCTGAGGGGAGCTGAGCTGAGTCGAGCAGAGCCCAGCATGCGGCGGCACGGACTGACCAGACCGGGGACTGACCAGACCAGGAGCCAAGCAGAGAGTGCCCTAGCATCCTGAATTACTGAGCTGTTGCATTTACCAGACCTCTCAACCCACAAAAAACAAAGACAAAAGAGAAGGTTAGTGGGAAAACTGCAGGGACTGAGTTTGCAGTTCGGCCACCTCCCCTGTGGTAGCGGAGGTGGGGCAGCTTTAGAACTACAGCTGCAGTAGCTTCTGGCCTCGGGCCCACCTGGTGGGAGTAATTAAGTGGTAGATCAGAGCAGGAGTGAAGAGCCTGCTGAAGATTTAAGCCCAGTCTGGATAGGGGGTTTTTGGGGAAGGAGGGGTGCTGGTGAGGCAGCGCATCTGCCCAAGGGTGGAACATAGAACTCTTTAGTCTACAAGCAGTCATACCCTGTTGAAAAAGTCAAGGGTTAAGTAAGTTGGCTGGGAACATGGCCAGATGGCGGAAACACACCCACACTCCTGCTCTGATCTACCACTTAATTATTCCCACCAGGTGGGCCTGAGGCCAGAAGCTACTGCAGCTGTAGTTCTAAAGCTGCCCCACCTCCGCTACCACAGGGGAGGTGGCCGAACTGCAAACTCAGTCCCTGCAGTTTTCCCACTAACCTTCTCTTTTGTCTTTGTTTTTTGTGGGTTGAGAGGTCTGGTAAATGCAACAGCTCAGTAATTCAGGATGCTAGGGCACTCTCTGCTTGGCTCCTGGTCTGGTCAGTCCCCGGTCTGGTCAGTCCGTGCCGCCGCATGCTGGGCTCTGCTCGACTCAGCTCAGCTCCCCTCAGCTGGGAGCTGGGAGTTCTGTGTGGGACAGACCTTACCCAGAGACCATCCAGGCTGTTCTAGGCTGGAGCCCTGCTTCTCTCTGCCACTTTGTGTGTTCTGCAGCTCTAGAATTGGTTCAGAGCCATTTTTTAATAGGTTTTTGGAGAGACTTGGTGGGGAGCTCATGCTAATCCCTGCTTTCTAGACACCATCTTGGCTCTGCCCCCCCCATTTTCCATTTTTAAAAATAATTTTACATAGTGTTAATACACCTTAATTTATGTCTCAAAGTTTTGCTTCCATGTTTCTCTGCCTGCCCAGAAGATCAAGAATTTGCTGGATCAGCAATTTCATGGCTCCTTCAACTTCCTCATTCTGGAAAATTCCTTATGTGGCCTTTTTTCCTAGAAATGACAGTAGACACAGTTGAATGTAAATCAAGAATCTTTTTCAACAATGTCTCCTCTTTAAGAAGCATGGAATTTTTCATTTTTGTTATTTAAATTTATAACTGGTAAATACATTAGAAAAGTGAAATATCATTTTAATTTGAACTATGACCTTAATTTATTGCTCATACCATCTGTTCAGTTGGGTTTCTATATAGGATATTGCATTTAATGAAGATTCTCAAACTTTTAACATTCCTTTTTTACAAATTTAAGTTACCTTTCAATTATTATTTTAATAAGATTCTTTTTAGAAATTCAATATCTTTACATTAACTACTCTAGGTTCAAATTTATACTTCATGATGGTAAATATGCCCATAAGAATTTCTTCATGATTAAGAGTGATGATGGAGAAACTTTTGTGTATCTATAATTTAACTCCAGATTACTTTATTTGGGTGAATATGTTACTGAATTGAGTAATATTGAATATTATCATATTTCTATTTTCCTGTTATTTTTTTAAATAAAGTTATTTAGGTACTCTTGAAAATGTTTTAAATTACAGAATCATCCTTTGAATATTTTTTTCTCCTTGCCTTGATCCTTTCCTGAAGTAAATTGCACCTACACAGTCATCTATAGCACATGTAATTCTATGTGGGAAGCAATAGCTTGCCACTTTAATTTGGAAATTAACATTTGATATTGGATTTAATTTACACTGAGATGATAAGCTTTAGCAAAGTTTTCACTTTCCTACCTGGAATCTTATTTTAATACCAGTCTTTAGAGAAAAGATACTAAACCAAACAAACAAAACCCCTTGAAATACAGCCATCAGATAGAAATCAAGGGAAAAATGTCTAAAGGATTACTTAGAATAATAAGCTAGTAGGGAATACTGGATTTGGTATAAAATAGTCTTTAGTGTTAGACTTTGGAGGGATGATGTTTCAGTTCCAAATAAAATATTAATTTAGTTTTAAGATATTTTTCAAAAAAGAAAACACCAATCCAATTCTATTTATTTCAAAGCCAAATTATAGTTAATGTCATGAAAATTTGAGGAAAGGAATCAATGTTTTTCAAAATATATAGATGAGGCAACTAACTTAAAATATACTACTTAACTGTTAACTAATAAAATTGTATTCTCTGCTTTTTGTACAAAAGGATACTTTTCTAACAACATTTGAGGACAAGGAAAGCTTTCTTTTAAATATTAACAACTGAAATCAGGCTATTTCCAGGTAAGTATACCATGGGAACCCCTGAAAATAGAATTGTAATAATTATAGGATGCTCACTTTCTTTTTGTAAGAGGGTTTATGTTTGGTGGTCTCAAATTTAGAGTGTGGAAAGTATGATTTTTTTTTTTCAGATTACTCAATCCAGTCTGGGACTTTCCATTATAAAAGCGGAAGAGAGAAAATATTTCCTTTGTCCCTTCTTTTCCCTCCAGTTTCCTTTACTCTATATAGACTTTCATAGTTTCATAGTTATAATATATTAAAGTATGGTATTGATTGACAGTTGAGACCAATGAGTATAACCAACATGAAAATCATTTATAATTAGATATTTTACTTTGATCCTTTGATACTTTGATATCATTGAAGAGTAAAAACAGAGAAAAAGATAGGAAATTAGGATCCCACCTTGAACATTTGAATGAATACATCATCTGTGCAAAGATGTTCAATACTCTGTCTTAAGCATGTCCCCACTTAGCTGTGTAGATATAATGAACTCAGGTATTACATAAGTATGTCAAGTTATCTTTATGTGGTAAAAATAGAGGATATGGGACCAGATTTATGATTTATAGTGAACATAATATACTAAAGGAGGAAATCATCCTTTTCAGAATTCTATTCAATGATGATCATGGTTTAACCGTCACTACATTCATTATACGTGAAAAATTAAGGTAAAAAAGATGCAATTAATGACAAAGAAAACAGGATCCTATTGCTTGATAAAGAAATATCAGTAAATATATGGAAAGAACGTAGACTGCGAAAATAATTTGGAAAGCTGAAAGGAACTGCTTTAGTTACTAGACAATATTCTTTTGTGAATTCATATTTAAACTATCTGTTATTTGAACAATGATGAAAGGGAAATAATTCACTTAGCATGTTAATATGATAGAGAAATTTTATAATAACACTACGTCAATGGCTATTTAATATAGGATAAATTGAAACATTGTCTAAAGACTGAAAAGGATTATCCTTCAATATCTCTAGGGATTTATGATCTCTTTCATGTGGACAATCCTTACAATAGATTTCAGTTTATTCAGTTATTTATCCTGGTTTATTCAAATGTATGTCTTTCCCAAATCCTTCACATGTTGGGGGCCTTCCTTCTTTAGTTCACTTGAAATTATATGGATGCCAATGAAGCCTATGTTCTTATTTGGTTATCTCTCACTTTTCACACATAGCTCTTTATAGCTGATGCGTTGTATCCTACTCAGTCACCATGTGCCTGTTTAGAAACTATATTTTGTGTTATGAGAAGGTGGTTAGGGTGAGAAAGTTGGCAATTCTGCTCTCCTCTGAAAGAGGGATACTAGGATGGGATTATATCTCTCTGCCACCTTAAATATTGTTTGTTTAAAGGATGTGTTTTTCAGATTCGAATGAAACTTGTAGTTGCCTTTTTATTTCAATGGGGAAAGGAAGACCCAAACTTTATATGTAAGATTTTACCTCTTTCCCACCCAAATCCAGTTCCACAACGAACATGCAGAATAAAGAGAAAAGAAATCCATTCATACAAGTCAAAGTCAAAACAGAAATTGGAGAAAGTGTATATAGGAAAATATTTACTAGAAAATACAGAGAAAAGGAACTATCCCAATGTAACTCAGAACTACCAAGAAATGATGTCTTATATATCAATAACAACAACAAAAAGTTCTCTAAATTTTCTAATGTAACAAGCTGGGGACAGGGACATGAAAGGTACTTCCAGCTCTCTCATGTTGGCTTCTTCTCAGTCTTTCCATCAGCAACCAGAAGTGGGTTTGGCATGTTCCATCTTTTTTCTCAGAGCTGAAAGCCAGAAGTGCCAGAAATGCCTCAAGCCCCAAAAGACTAAAACACCCAAAGACACTGAAGAGACTAGAAAGACTGGCACTTTCTTTTCTCTTTCTCTTGCCAAAGCTGCCTTGCCACTTACACAGGTGCAATAATAATGGGTTTTAGGACTCAGGTTATATTCATCGATAGTCTGCTGAATGATTTTAATTCTCATTTATGATACTCTACATCATTGTAGGACTTGTAAAAATTAGTGCAATTTACAAAATGAATATTATGCATAATGCAATGATTTATAGGTACTCTTTCTTCCTTTCATACTCCACTCAACATTTTCCAGGATTGTGGTAAAAAACTTTGTTGAGATACAATTCCCTGATATATCACTCAATTTGCTGTTGTTCAGTAATTTTTCAGTTGTGTCTGACTGTCACCTCATTTGGAGTTTTCTTGGCAAAGATATGGAGTAGTTTGCCATTCCTTCTCCAGCTCATTTTATAGATGAGGAACTGAGGCACACAGGGTTAAGTGACTTGCCCAGAGTCACACAGCTAGTTAAATGTCTTAGGCCAGATTTGAACACAGGAAAATTATTCTTCCTGATTTCAGACCCAGCACTCTATCCACCATAGCATCTAGATTCACATTTATTGATCAATACAATCAAAAGTTATCTAAAAAAGTTGTTTTCAAGGAGGTTGAGCCAAGATGTTGGAGTACAGGCAGAGACTCACATAAGTTCTCCCCAAAACTCTTACAATTACTTTTTAAAAATGATTCTAAAATTCTAGAGCAGCAGAACCCACAAAAAGAGGAAGGGAAACAAATTTCCAGCCAAAGACAACTTGGAAGGTTGACAGGAAAGCTCTGATGCACCAGGGTAAGAAAAGAACACAGTACAAAAGGCCACACCAGCATAAACGGGGCCCTAGCAAAGCTGAACTAGGCCTTGGAGTGACTGAATAGTTTCCAGCAATGGTGGTTTCCAGACCTCTAGGCCACAAATGCTAAAGACAACTTAGAAGATTAGCAGGAAGGGGCTATTGCACCTGGGTGAGTGTGGAGTGTAGCCTCAGACCCAGCACAAAAGCAGACCTTGGGAAACACTAAATCAGAAGCAATAGTGGGTGCTTCTGGAGCCCTTAGCTCACAGATGGTAAGAGGGCTAAATAACTGGTCAGAAGAAGATTCCAGGAGTCTTTTTTTAGCACCAAGGCAAGACTCAGATTTTTACCCATACTCAGATCCAGGTCACAGTCCTTGGTCTGTGTTTCCAGGGAGAGGAGGAGCACTAGCATAGCAGAGGACTCTCCTCACAGTTCCAGGGCAGAAAAGAGTGCTGGTGACCACTCACAGACCAGAGCACAGGCCAGGAGATTAGTAAATTCCTCTCCTTAGATCAAACCACCTTGGAAGAATCGAAAACTTATAATTCCCTAGAAGTATCTCTGAAAACAGCTACGCAAACCCCCTGCATTTTGGGATGCTGTGCCCTTCATCCTGGAAGCAGCACATCAATTTTAAAAGTCAAGTAATAGGCTGGTAAAATTAGCAAACAATGGGAAAAAAAATCTCTGACGATAGAAAGTTATTATGGCAACAAGGAAGATCAAAACATACATTCAGAAGAAGACAAAAAAGTCGAAGCTCCTACACCCAAAGCCTCTAAGTAAAATATGAATTGGTCTCAAGCCATAGAAAAACTCAAAAAGGATTTTTGAAATCAAGTAAGAGAGGTAGAGGAAAATTGGGAAGAGAAATAATGCAGGAAAAGAGTCAACAGCTTAGTAAAGGAGACACATATACACACACAAAATCCTGAAGAGAAAAACACCTTAAAAAAACAGACTGAGCCAAATGGCAAAAAAAAAAGTCCAAAAAATCCAATGAGGAGAAGAATGCCTTAAAAAGCAGAATTGGCCAAATGGAAAAGGAGGTCCTAAAGTTCACTGAAGAAAATCTTCAGTGAACTAATTCCTTAGAAATTAGAATGTAGCCAATGGAAGCTAATGACTTCATGAGAAATTAAAATAAACAAACAATAAAACAAAACCAAAAGAATGAAAAAATAGAAGACAATTTGAAATATCTCATTGGGAAAATTAACTGACCTGGAAAATAGTTTGAGGAGAGGTAATTTGAAAATTATTGGAATACCTGAAAGCCATGATTTCAAAAAAAAAATGATCCTAGACATCATCTTTCAAGAAATGTTCAAGGAAAACTGCCCTGATATACTAGAATCAGAGGGTAAGATAGAAATTTAAAGAATCCATCAAGCATCCTCTGAAGGAGATCCCAAAATGAAAATTCCCCAGAATATTATAGCTAAATTCCAGAGTTATCTGGTCAAGGAGAAAATATTGCAAGCAGCTAGAAAGAACAAATTTAAGTATTGTGGAGCCACAGTCAGGATAACACAGGATTTTCAGCTTCTACATTAAAGGATTAAGGGAATTGGAATGTTATATTTTGGAGGACAAAAGACTTAGAATTACAACCATGAATCACCTACCAGGAAAGCTGAGCATAATCCTTCAGGGGGAAGAATGTACATTAAGTGAAATGAGATACACTCACTCATTCTTGGTGAAAAAAAATGAAGCTGAATAGAAAATTTGACTTTCAAATACAAGACTCAAGAGAAGCATAAAAAGGTAAATAGGAAAGGGAAAACATAAGGGACTTAATAAGGTTAAACTGTCTTTATTTCTACATGGGGAGATAATATTTGTAACTCACAAGAGCTTTTTCATTAATGGGGTAGTTAGGAGTATATATAAACAGAGGGCACAGGGATGAAGAAGGGATCATATCTAAAAAATAGAATTAAAGGCTGAGAGGAATGTACCGGGAGTAAGAGAAAGAGAGAAGTAGAATGGGGTGAATTATCTCACATAAAACAGGCAAGATAAAGCTTTTACAGTGGAGGGGAAGATTGGGAAGGTAAGGGGTGTGAGCGAGCCTTACTCCCATCAGAATTGGCTCAAAAAAGGAATAACATACAGACTCAATAGTCTTTAAAAATCTATCTTACTCTACAGGAAAGTTGGATGGGAAGGGGATAATAAAAGGAGGGTGTAGAAGGGAGAGCAGATTGTTAGAGGGGACAGTCAGAAACAAAAGACTTTTGAGGAGGGAGAGAGTAAAAGGTGAGAGAAAATAGAATCAATGCAGGTGGGGGAATAGGATGGAGGTAAATATAGTTTGCAATAAAAAGTGTAGAGAAAAAATTTTAACCAAATGTCTGATAAAAGCCTTATTTCTGCAACATAGAGAGAATTGAGTCAAATTCATAAAAATAAAAGCCATTCCCCAAATGATAAATGATCAAAAGATATAATCAGTTTTCAGATGAAATAATCAAAGCTATGTGTAACCATATGGAAAATATCCTAATTCACTACTGAGTGGAGAAATACAAAATAAAACAATTATGAGGTACCACCACATACCTATGAGGATGGCTAATAAGACGGAAAAGGTAAATGACAAACATTGGAGGGAATATAGGAAAAATGAGACATTAATGCACTGTTGGTGGAGTTGTGAAATGATTCAATCATTCTGTACAGCAATTTGTAATTATGCCCAAACGGCTATAAAATCATGCTCTGATCTAGCAATGGCAGTACGATGTCTGTATCCCAAAAAAGATTATAAAAGGAAAAGGACCTATATGTACAAATGTGTAAAAATGTATGTAATACTTATAGCAGTTCTTTTCTAAGGGGAAAGGGATTAGAAATTGAGGAGGTTCCCATCAATTGGGGTATGGCTGAAGAAGTTGTGGTATGTTATTATGATGGAATATCATTGTCCTATGAGAAATGATGAGTAAGATGTTCTCAGAAAAAGCCTAGAAAGTGTGCATGGGCTGACAGAATGTGAAATGTACTGTGTATAAATACAATGATCCAAGACAACTCTGAAGGACTTAAGATGAAAGATGCTATCCATCTATAGAGAAACAACTGATGGTAACCAAATACAGATTGAATCATACTTTTAAAAACACTTTATTTTTCTTGAGTCTTTTTTGTCTATGTTTTCTTTCACAATATGACCATTATGGATATATTTTGCATGACTACACATGTATAACCTACATCAAATTGCTTACCCTCTCAATGAAGGGCTATGGGGAGGGAGGAAAGGAGAGAATTTGGAACTCAAAGTTTTAAAAACAAGTGTTAAAAAAACTTTTTTTCATGTAGCTGGGAAAAATGAAATACCAAATAAATATTAAAAAGTAGAAAGTTATCTTCATTGTTAAATTTTCCAAATACTGTATTATTTTTTATATGCATGGGCCACATCTTAATGAAAGACAGGCATTAAGGTGAAAATTAGTTCTAGGGAAATAAATGCTTTTTTTCTAGTCCACAAACTATAAAGAAAGTGGTGCCATATTCTCTGCAGTTTTCCAGTTAGCGATCTCCTATAGAATGTCATTTGTAAAGATCTGCAAGCTTCCTTTCATATTTTCATTGTATCTGTAGTATATACATACCAAGACTGTTCTTATAAAAACACGGAAGTAATGTAACACACATTTAGTGTGCTTGGTGTGGAGCCTAACACTTTAATGCTTTGTACAAGGCATGGTCCACACAGTATCTGGAATGGCATTCTAACATGGGTAAATCTGTGTTCCCAGAGAAGGAGCACTGCTATGCTAACTGCATATACACAAAACTTCCAAGAATCCTAGAGATAACTATCATGTGACCAATTCATCCTCTCTACTTAACACTGTTGCTCTTAGCTCCCTACTATTGCAATTCTATTTATATAAAACAAGTCACTATCAAGGGCAGCACCATTATTTCTTAAACATAATAACTTACTTACCATGAACACAAAAGCAATGACTCTCAATTTATCAAGCTACTCAATATAAGCAAAAGCAGGAATAACCAATATTTTACAACTTATACAAAAGCCTGGTCACACTCTCTTGCCAA
>JAQQSZ010000463.1:0-17644 GCA_028646595.1 Phalanger gymnotis | reverse complement strand
ACCTGCAAATAAGCCATACCATTTATACCTTATCCAAGTCACTAATGAAAGTGTTAATATGGCACAGTGCCAAATTTGGATCCTTGGGATACTCCACTGGAGACCTCTTGCCATGTTAACAATGAACCACTAACAGCTATTCTTTGAGTCTGTTCATCCAATAGTTCATGTAATTGTATATTTATTTAATTTATATCTTTCTATCTTTTCCACAAGAATAAGATGAGATATTTTATCAAAAGCTTTGCTAAAATCTAAGTAAATTAAATTTTTAACACTCTCCTCATCAATTAGTTTAGTAATCTTGGAAAAATGAAATGAGGTTAGTCTGGCACAATCTTTGATTGATGGGGCCATGCTGACTCTTTGTAATTACTGATTTCCTTGCTAGATATTTGCCAGCCATCTCTTTAAGGATGCAGGCTAGAATTTTCCCAAGAATGCAAGTCAAATCATTGGCTTATAGAAACTCTGTTCTTTTCCATTTCTTGAAAATAAGGACATTTGATCTTCTCCAGTCTTGTGGTACCTCCTTCATTTTCCACAGTATTTTAAATATTCTGACTGAGAGGTTCAGCCATCGTATCTGCCAGTCCTTTTAAGATCTGAGATACAGTTCTTGGCCAGGTGACAAATTCATCACAGGTAGCTTGGTTCTCTCTTACTATCTTAACTCTCTGTTAATAATTTTTGTTCTGTCATTTTCAATGTAAAGTCCATTCACCTTTGAACAAAATAAGTATTGAGCAGCTCTACCTTCTCTTTACTGTTAGTTATCTTTGCATCACCCACCCCCAAGTGAACACCTAACCCTCCTCCAATCCTCCATTTCCTCCTAATATAAGTAAAAAGATCCCTTTTTTGGTGTTTGTCTTTAGGTTCCCTCATCAACCTCTGCACATTCTGAACTTTAGTATTCTCACTCTTTTTACAGGACCATACCACAGTCTTATTCATTCCCTACTACCTGGACTTGCTTCCAACTTCTTTCTTAAATCTGAATTGGTTGGTGAGTATTCTGTGCATCCTCATTTGTCTCTTCAGACAAATCCCATTTTTCCTCTTCCTTGGAACTACTTACCTTTGTGTCTTCAGAATTTTATTCCTAAGCATCTCTCATCCCTCCTAAACTGACTGCCCCTAAAACACTTTAGTCTTTGTCATCCTATCTGTCTTTTCTCTGAACCCACTGAAATCTCCTGTCTCTAGACCTAGGGTGCATATCAGATTACACCCACTTCTCCTGTCCATTTCTACCATAAATTCTAGGATAGATTAGTTACTTCTTCACAAGGTCCACCTCATTTCAGTGCCAGTTCTCTTAGTAACAATATCCAGAACAGAATTTCCCCTTGTTGGTTTTTCCACCTTTTGAAAGAGAAAATTTTCAGTAAGACAGATCAAGAAATCATTAGCCGCTCTGTTTTTGGCAGAGGAGGAAGAGCTTCAGCAAAAATGTGGATAATTGAATTCCTCCATAACTAATATATCATCTGTTCCAGATTTGTGATATTTTCCATATTCTTTGTCTATTTTTTCTTTCTAGAGATTCTGTAGCAGGCTCCAATGACAAAATTCCATCTCTTTCTTTCTCTCTCTTTAATTTTCACCCAAATACCCTCCATTCATGCTTCCCTCCTCTGGTTACTGGATTTCCTGCCATGAGCATGTCTTTTTAATATACAATCATCCATTCCCTCTCCTTTCCTCAACTTGTCCTTTCTTTTAAGTAAGGCATATCCATTCAGAGATGTCATCAGGTTATAGGATTCACCTCAGCAAGTCTCAGCAATACCTATGAGATCAAATTTGCCCTCCTTCCATCAAGACTTTTGTACCTCTTGTCTGTTGCCTAAACTTTGGGCCTTTGTTTATAGATTCTTGATGCCATGGGTTGTAACATTGGCTCTTTTCTTGAGTTTTATCTCCAGTGGGCATTCCACTTGCTAGTCTTCTTTCTTTGAGGCTATAGTATCTAACTCCAGGAATATATATGGACAGTCCTCTCCTTTAGCTATCTTTTTTAGTTCAAAGACCTTTTAACTAAACTTGCAAGAAACCCAATAAATACATTTTAAGAAAAACTTTAAAAAATATTATCAAGAACTTATTTTCTCTCCCTCTCACCTGCTCTCCTCCCTCATGCCACCATTGGAAAGGAAAAAGGAAAACAAAAGAAACTTGTAACAAATTTGTATAGTCAAGTGAAATAATGTCCTACATCGTATGCCTCATTTGGCATCTTGGGTCCATTGCAGGGGTGGGGATCCTGCGGCTTCGAGACCGCATGTGACCCTCTAGGTCCCCAAGTGTGACCTTTTGACTAAATCCAACCTTCACAGAATGTGTTTCAAAGGATTCAAAGGGCCACACTTGAGGACCTAGAGGGCCACATGTGGCCTCGAGGGCACAGGGTCCCCACCCCTGCCTGATCCATTGCTTCTCTGTTAGGACTTAGGTAGCATGCCTCATCATGAGTCCCCTAGAATTGTAATTGGTCACTGCAATGATCAGAGTTCTTAAGTCTTTCAAAACTGTCTTTACAATTATGGTTATTGTATAAATTGTTCTGGGTTTGCTCACTTCACTGTGCTTCAGTTCATGCAGATCTTCCTAGGTTTCTCATAATTTCTTTTTTCTTTCTTTCTTTCTTTTTTTTGTGTGTGAGGCAATTGGAGTTAAGTAACTTGCCCAAAGTCACACAGCTAGTAAGTCTCAAGTGTCTGAGGCTCCTTGATTTTTTTCATCATTTCTTAAAGTACAATAATATTACATTATATTAATATACCACAATTTGTTCCCCCATTGATGGGCATCTTCTTAGTTTCCATTTCTTTGATCTGATAAAAATGTTTTTGTACATAGGGATCCTTTTGTTCTTTCTTTGATCTTCTTGAGGCATAAGCAGAGTAGTAGTATTTTTTAAAAATTTAATTTAATTTTTTCAATTAACAAAAATGTTTTCTCTCTCCCTCCCACCTCCCCCACCTATTGGAAAAAGGAAAAGAAAAACAACTCTTGTGACAGACATGAATAGCCAGAAAAAACATGTGGTCATGCCCATATAATAGACATATTAATCTACACTTTAAGTTCCTTTCATCACTTCTCTGTCAGGAAGTGGGGAACATCTTTTAGCATGGATCCTCTGGAATTGTGGTTGGTCATTTTCTTGGTCTGGATTCTTAAGTCTTTCAAAGCTGTTTGTCTTGACAATGTTGTTATTGTATAAATTACTCCCTTGGGTCTTCTTATTTCACTCTGCATCAGTTCATACATGTATTTCCAGCTTTGTCTGAAAACATCCCTTCCATCATTTCTTAGGCATAATAATATTCGGTTACATTCTTATGACCTCTTAATTTCCATTTCTTTGCCACCACAAAAAGGTGCTATAAACATTTTTTTATGTGGGTCTTTTCCCTCTTTCTTTCATCTTTTTGTGGATATAGCCTTAATAGTGGTATTGTTGGTTCAAAAGGAATGGACAATTTAGTGCCTTTTGGGTCAGTCATAGTTGCAAATTGTTTTCTAGAATGGCTGGACCATTTTTCATAGAGCCGATAACAACTCATTAATTTGCTTGTTCTCCCTTTGTTCGCTCAACATTTGTCAGTTTCCTTTTTTTGGGGGGGGGATAATCTTTGCCAATCTGATAAGTAGCTTTAATTTGCATTTCTATTTTTATGAGGCAATTGGGGTTAATCGATTTACCCAAGTTCACACAGCTAGTAAGCGTTTGAAACTAGATTTGAACTCAGGTCCTCTTGACTGAAGGGCTGGTGTGCTATCCATTATGCCGCTTAGCTGCTCTTTATTATTTGAAGCATTTTCTATGGTTGTTGGTAAATTAGATTTCTTTCTTTCTTGGGAGGCAATTGGACAGTTAGTAAGTGTCTGAGGTTGGATTTGAACTCAGGTCCTGACTCCAGGGCCTGTGCTCTATCCACTGCACCACTTAGCTGCCTCTGCTTAGATTTCTTCCTTTTGGAATTAATTGCCTGTTAAATGTTTGAACCATTTATTAATTGAGGATTGGGTCTTATTCTTATAACTTTGAATCCATTCCTTATACAACTTGGAATTAGAACATTTGTCAGAGAAACTGGCTGCAAATTTTTTTCCAGTTAACTTTTTCTCTTTTAGCTTTAACTTCATTGATTTTGTTTGCACCAAAAATTTTCAGTTTTTTTTTTCAATCAAAATTGTCCAGCAAATACATTCCTAGATGTCTTCCATCTCTGTCTAGGGATCTGCCAATGCTATGTTGTAAGCCATGATCCAGAAATCCAAATATCATTCTCAGGCACCACCTTCTTAGCCAGGTTCACATCCCAAATTAATTTTTGTCTTCAGCATCCCTGGCCTTCAATAATCAACAGCGAGGAGAGCACCGTCCGTTCCCTCGCGGTCTTCAGTTTTTTGCCCAACGCTTTTTAATCATTGGCAATACGTTTTAGGTTCCTCCTGGCAGTACCTTTTGTATCCGCATGGATCACTCAAAATGGGTACTCCTCATCTCTTTTGCTAAGAATTGGGGTGTTCTCTGTTGCATCTTCGACTCAGGCCCACAAAGACCTCTTTTATGAGGTGGACAAATAGCTTCTTCAGTTCCCCAGAGCAGTGAATTACTTCTACCCTCTTCTTCCTCTGCACCTCACTGGAAGTTTGGAAACACTATATGTATGTATGTATGTATATATATATATACACATACACATACATAAATACATATATATGTATGTGTGTATGCACACACACACATATTATCTCATTTGATCCTCCTGACAACCCTGTGAGATACATGATTTTATTATTCCTATTTTACTGATGCTGGGAGAGTTTAAGTGACGTGCCCCAGCGTCACACAGCTAGTATATATCTGAGGCTGAATTTGAACTCGGGTCATACACTACTTTTATTGCACCAGCGGGCCAGCGGAGGAGGATGCAGGGGAGTGCAACTGAGGGAGACAAAGAGGCTCTGCAGAGGACAGTAAGGAGACCACAGAAAATGGGCAACACAGGGCAGGGGGAAAAGGAAAGACGGTTGGGTAGGCGAGGGCGGCAGCCAGAAACACTAGACGGGAGAATCGTCGCCCCAAGCCAGCTTGTCCAACCCTGGCTTTCAAGGTGCCAAAAAGATGATAAAGTCACGCCCCTTTCCCCTCTCACAGACACGGACACACACACACACACACACACACACACACACACACACACAGATTCACGTAGCTGGTCGCACAACTTCGGAAGGGAAGACCCAAGCACTCAGATCAAGGGCTTCGGGCACTAGGGAGGCGGGCGATGCCAGAGCGTGACGAGCAGATTAGAGTGCCAGTCTGTCATTATGTCTGCAAGCCCAAGGGCTTACGCTCGGAGCTGGGAGGGAGGTTTGGGGGTGGTCTCTAAAGGCGACGCCCTAGGCTGGGCTGGGCTGGGCTGGGCTGGGCGGGCTAAGAAGGGAAGGCGGGCCGGCCAGAGCACTCCAAGCTGCTCGCCTTTGGGGCGCTCACTCCCTTGGAGCCGGCAACCAGGCAAAATGAGTTTCAGCAACTTCGAGCTGATCTTCGACCAAGTCGGACACTTTGGCAGGTACAGGGGTTGGTGCAGTAGTTCCTACCTCGGCACCAATATCCTCTTCCCTGAAGGAGCTCCCTCTCCTTTTCCTCTAACTTCTTTCCTTTCTTGGGAAAGTGGGAGAGAAAAGAGAAGAAGAGAGGGACCTGCCCCTTCTTGGCTTTTACCTTCTTCCCCTCCCCCGCTTCCTCTCTGTCTCTCCCTTCCTTCTTTTTTCTCCTTCCCTAACCCTCTTCCAGTCACCTTCCCTCCTCTCTTCCTGTTCTCTCCAACTTCTCTTTCCTTCCTTTCTTTTTCTCTTCCTCTACCCTTCCTTCCCTCCCTTTCTTTCCTCCCCATCTCCCTTTCCCACTCTTTGTAACGTGTCCCTTCCTTCGTTTCCCATTCTATTTACCTTCTTTTTCATCACAGTTGATGCACAGAGTAAAGATAAGGTTGGAGAAAAAGGAATCAGTCTCAAAAAAAAGAGAAAAAAAAATGGGTCAGGGAGTATAGGAAGTTTTCCCCGTTGCACCCGATAGCGCGTGGTATGTTTGGGTCTGTGCGTGGGGGGACTTATGGTACCCAATTAGACTTGCTGCTGAGGACTTTGGCTGGGAGCAGCTCTACCTCTACTGGAGAGCCGTCACCCGAGATTCCCTTCCAAGGCTCTAGGCGGGTGTTGTCCTCACTTGACTCTGGTTCTTGGTGTAGGACTGGAAGAAAGGGAGGCGCTGGAAAAAGCTTACAGATGTTAGGGCAGGGAAAGAATGCCTCTCCCCTAACTTTCAGGTCAAGGATGAGTTCCAGGAAAGCAAAATGTTTGGTTAGGCCTTGGCAATATAACTTTTTTTTAAGTCCCTAGCTCAGAGTAGACGCGTTACAGGTGTGACTTTACTCCCTTCTCTGCATAGCTCAGATCCTTCCTCTACCAGCTAAGACGGTCGATGCTGCCTTCTCTTTCAAACTTGCTCTAACAAATGCTGCTTTTTCAAAGCCTTGTTAACTCTTCGGACTTCTAGAGTCTCTCCCAATGCTTTGTCTTGATTTGGGGCTCAGCTAATATTTGTTGAATCAATGACCTTTTGACTGTGAGGGGGACGTCTCTAGGTCTTCACTTTTTATTTTCCACACTGCTGCTTTTCTTGTAGTGGGGATTCAGTAAGCACATGTTGTTGAATGAATGAATGAATGAAATGAAGGCAAAGTACCTTCAATTTTAAAGCAATTGCTTTATGACTACACAGAAGTGAGAAAAGGACCTGGTCAATTGTTTCTTCTTTTAGAAGTCTTAAATCTTGTGGAGTGCTAATGAGGGACAGAAGAGCATCTCTGGGGCAGAGGTAGTGACAATTCAGAGTGTAGTCACTTTAAGACCTTGACAGCAGGAACCATGTTTAACTTAATGTTTCTATCTTTTCCCCAGGGCCAGGTTTGGGTTGCTCTGTTTTGTTTGTGGAAATTCTGTTGGAGAGAGATCAGAGGAAGTGGACAGGTGGCCCTTGGCACTGGGCCTTTGGACAAAGATGGCATATATAGGCCAAACCAAGGGGCCTTAGTGATCCCATAGAAATGTATGTATGGTGTTTTTAACACCTGAACAAATGGTGCCTATTTGTCTCACTTATGTTTTTTCTTTGCGTAATAAAAGATTTACTTCTAGACACCTGTCCCTGTTCTCAAGATGATGCCAAACAATCTTGGGAAAACAGGCATGTACAGGTGGGATACAGATAAGATTTTACCTTAATATGGGTTAGAGGTAGGGTTATTTCACCTATTTCACCTTAATATGATTTAAGACAGTGTCTAGAAGTACATTTGTTGAAAAAACAACGGGGGTCATATGTCCTAGCATCCAAAGTGGAATGGATTGAGGTTGTCCAAAGAAATATATCTAGAGTAGAAATCAATTTAATCTAGTAACCTATATAATATGAAAGTCATTTGCATAGCTTTGAAGTTTGCAAAGCTCTTTTCTTCCATTATTTCATTTGAGCTTTACAATAACCTGATGAGAAGGGGCATATAGGCTTTATTGATCTCCATTTCATGGATGAGAAATTGAAGTTCTGAGTGATTTAGTGAGTTAGGTGGGGCAGGGTGTATTACAATTAGCAAGTGTCAGAGGTGTGGTTTAGACCTTGGAGTAGTAGACTTATCATCTATATGCAGATTACTCCAGGTCTATATGTCCATCCCTTGACTTTCTCTTGAGTTCTAGTCCCACATCATTGCCCCTGTTGTATGATTGATTTTTGTTGTTCAGTCATTTCAATCCTGACTCTTCATGACCCCATTTGAGGTTTTCTTGGCAGAGACACTGGAACGGCTGACCAAATTTGTTGTCTTTAAAACTCATTATGTTTTCCACCAAATCCATCCCTCTTTCCGACTTCCTATTTTTGTTGAAGGTGATACTATCCTTGAAAACCTATATTATGTCACCTTCACCTATATTCACAACCACCTTACCATGATTCTAACTCTGTAACATACTCTCTTCATTCTCCTTCCAACTCGTAACTACTACCCCTCATCATATATTATCTTGACCTTTCTAATGGTTTCCACATTGGGTTCTCTGCCTCGAGTCTTTCCTATCTGTCCTCCATGCAGCAGCCAGTGATATTCCTAAAGCACAGGTTTGAACATATCACTGCCCTGTTTGAAAAGCTCCAGTGGCATCCTATTATTCCTAGAGTAAAATACCAACTCACCTGTATGCATCTAAAAGCCCTTCATAGTTTGACTTCAATTCTTTCTTTTTCAACATTAGTTTATTTAATTTTAAATTCATTTTTTATAAACAAAAATCTATTTTATCTAATACCCCTGTATTATCCCCATCGAAAAAAAGAACTCTTGGACAATTAATTAGACATAGTCAAGCAAAACAAATTCTCTCCACTTGTCATGTCAAAAAGATATATTTCTCATTTTATACATTTTATGTTCGGTTTCTCATAGAATTTCCCCTCCCCACCATTACCTTGCTGTCAGAAAGGAACCAAGCAGTTATTAAGCTCCTAATATGTGCCAGGCACTGTGCTAAATGCTTAACAAATATTATTTCATTTGATTTCATAACAACCCTGGTGCTTATTATTATCTCCATCTTACAGATAAACAAACTGAGACAGACAGAGGTTAAATCATTTGCCCAGGGTTACCCAGCTAGTAAGTGTCTGAGGCTAGATTTGAACACTCAAGTCTGTTAATTCTAGTCCCAGAACTCACTGCCCCTCCTAGGCATCTCAGGAGGTAAGTAGCATGTTTCATCATTGGTCCTCTGGAATAGTGGTCCAACCTACCTTTCTAGACTTAATAATGCCGTGTAAACATTGCTTTACTTCATGTAAGCTATGTTACCCCCAAACTGCTCTTCACACAAGACGTTCCAACTCTAATCTCTAGGCCTTTGCATAGACTGTCTCCTTTTCCTGTAATACTCTTCCTCTTCAGATCCACCTCCTAAAAGACCTCCCTTTCTTACATCCTATATGAAGACTTTCCTGATCACTACCATTCCCTCTCCCACAGCTGTTAGTTCCTCCTCTACACCAAAATGGCCTTATATTGTATTTATTTTGTATGTATTTTACATATTATTTGCATATTTGTTGTTTTCCCCATCTTGGTGCTTAGCACAGTGCCAGGCACATAGAAGGTACTTAATGCTTATTAATTAACTTATTAACTGGCTTATTAACTTATCAGTTCCTCAAAGAGCAAGGATTCTTTCATTTTTGTCTTTATATTCCCAATGACTTGCATGCTGTAGTTTGTTGAGAGGAACTGAATATTATACCCTTGTTTAATGGAGTGTTTTTTGTGAGGGAGGTGGGATGGGATGATCCTTCCAAAGCAGATTTTCCATCAAGCACTCTCTTGGTTGCTGCTGTTGTACTTGTTTCTTTTCCTTTAAGATATCTTTTTATATTGTTGGCAAGAATAGGCGATTTCTGTTGACTTGGTGCACTGGAGGGGGTGGAGGAATGGGTGGAAGGAAGACCCTACTGAAGGAAAACAAGGAATGTAACATTGGGAGAGAGGTCGCAGGAGAACCACAGAGATGATGAAAGAGTTGGAACAGAAGATCTTTGGGAAAAGGTTAAAGGACTTAGTTTTGTTTGTTGCGGAAGCTCAAAGACTAAGTATTTTCCCAAGCATATGAAGAGATTTGTAAAATGGTGGTGGTTAACTGTGGTTTCCTTTTTCAAGAAACAGAAGAAATAAGTATAAACATAATATGAGGTATTTATGTTATATATAAAAATAACATTTTACAGAGTGATGATTGAAAGTCAGATTGAGGAAGGTAAGGGGCATCTTTCTGGTAGTTCTATAAAAAAGAATGAAAGAAACAAGGTAGTTTAGAGTTAGCTTTATCTGGAGGTAAAGAAATTGAGTAAATAAGATGAAAAACAAAAGATCCTTCCATCGAGGAAGTACTATGTAATTTAATTGAATAAGCATTGTTTTAAACCAAGGGTTCTAAATTTGTCTCCAGTCCTCTTGCTGTTGGTTTTTAGTAAACTTCCCATAGCCTTTAATTAATATGTAATGAAATCAATTCTAGAAGATAACATAGAGAGAATGCATTAGCTGCTGGGAGGATCAGGAAAGGCCTCTTGGAGGATGGTGGTTCTTGAGCTGAGCCTTAAAAGAAGTCAGGGATTCTAAGAGTTGGAGTTGAGGAGGGAGAACATTCTAGGTATGAGTGCCTGAACTCAAGTGGTGGCTGAGTGGAAAGTATGGGACAGATACTAGAGATACTGTGGAGGTGTGGACAAGATTTGACACTTGACTGCTGTGGGGTAAAGGAGAGAGTCCTATCCCCACTATGTGGGCGTATCTCTGGGTATTGTCCTGGGCCCTCTGCTGCCAGCTGGGAATCTTAACTTGTATTTTCTATAGACATTTCAAACACATGTTCAAAATGAAAGGTGTTCGCTTCCTCATTCACCCATCTGTTCTCACAACTTCCCTATTTCTCTTGAAGATACCACCATTCTTCCAGTCACCCAGGTTTAGAACCTTGGAGTCATTTTTGACATCTCACTCTTCCTCATTTGCTCTGGGAAGTCACTCTCAAATCAACACTACCATTGCTTCTGGAAAGAGTATGCCAATTGACTTTTCTATGCCTCCACCCCTTATCCCTGTAAGGTGAAAAATACTTCTCAGACCACAAATCCCTTCCCTGGGCATCTCTCCTCTATATATCTTGTCTCCCCCATCAGAATGTACGCTTCTTGAAGGCCAGGACCATTTTTCTTTTGTATTTGTACAAGGCTTAGCATAATGCTTGGCACATAGTAAGTGATTAATAAATACTTTTACTTCCTTATCTAATCGGTTTCCAAATCTTGTCAATTCTATTGTCACTACAGCTTTAACATCTATCCCCTTTCTCTCCATTGGTAAGTCAGGCTATCACTTCTTACCTTCATCTTGCCTGGTAATAGTCTGAGTAAAATCTTATTGGTTGGCTGATTTATTGGACTTTCGTATTGCCTAGTAGGATGTAAGCTCCTTGAGACTGGGGATTGGGTTTTTGTGGTGGTCGTTATTGTTGTAAACTATCTTTATTGTATATTGTATACATTGTATATTGTATATATTGTATATATTGTAAACTATCTTTATAGCTCTATGGAATTTGTTGTTGTTGTTGAATAGTTTAATTCATCCTCATCAATATAAATTCTTACCGTGATTGTGTCTTATTTCCTACTAGATTTGTAGGGCAGAGATCATGCCTGATTCCAAGTCCAGCTTGGTTTCCCTTGCCCTATACTGCCTTCTCCATATGAAGAATACCTCATTTCTATCTGTCATCCATCCATCTATCCATCCATCCATCCATCCATCCATCCATCCATCCATCCATCCACACAAGAATGAGTTACCAGGATTTAAATTTGAACTGTAACTTTTCTAATAGCTCCTCTACTCAAATTGGTGTAAGGAAGCTTACCTAGCTAAACGACCTGTTTAAGAATGTGTATGAGGTTGTTGAGGAATAATTTATGGTGGGCTGATCTAAAACCCTTTATCAAAGCAGTTTGGAAACTAAAGAGATGGGAAGTGGAATACAGTTATCCCTTCCACATCACATCTTTCACCATTACAGTTTCAATATATTGTGGGTTGGCATAAGAAATTAAATGGGAATTTTGGGGGAGTTTTACAGAAACTGCAAAAAACACACAAAGACCAACAGAGGATGCAAGAGCCTATGACTGAATATTTAACCCAATTTTTACAATAAAATGCCGTATATACTCCATAAAAGAAAAAGAAAAAAATCCAGACTTCTCTGGTACGAAGGGAGGGCCAAAAGATTTTATGCAGATTTTCCAGATTGCTGAGGGACTGTGCCTCTAACTCCTGTGATGTGGAAGGGAGAACGGTACAAAATAGTAACTTCTGGTTATTATTTGTTTGTTTGTTTTTTTACACTCTATATAACTGAGTGGTTTCTCAGCCTCAGTTTCTTCAGCTGTCCTTCAGAGTGGTTGTGAAGATCAAATGAAATAATGTAGGGAAAAAGACTTTGTAAATTCTCATGATACTGCCAAAGGGATCTTCCTAAAGTATGGCTCTCACCTTAACTCTCCCACCCCCTACTCGTTAAACTCCAGTGGCTCTCTGTTTCCTTTTGCATCACATATAAAACCCTCTGTATGACGTTCAATGCCCTTTACAGCTTGGCTCCTTCCTCCCTTTTCTATCTTCTCCCGCTTTGCTCTCCTCCACTCACTCACTCTATGATCCAGCCATGCTGACTGGGCTATTAGCTGTTCCTCAAACATGTCACCCCATGGCCTGATTCCTAATTTCACATTCGCTATCTTCCAGGCCTTGAATTCTCTCCCTTCTTCCCTCTGCCTTTTGACTTCCCTGGCTTCCTTCAAGACTGAGCTCAAATCCCAGCCTTTCCTGCTCTCTCTGCCCCACCTTGCCCCCAGAGCCTTCCCTCCAATCTAATATTACCCTCCATCTCTTCTGTGCACGCATGCACACACACATGTGCCTCACAATAAGTTGTTTTCATGTTGTCTTCCCCATTAGATACTGAGCTCCTTAAAGGCGGAGACAAGTATTTTTGCCTTTCTTTGCACTTAGCTCAGTGCTTGGCACAGAATAAAGGTTTGATAAATGTTGCCTGACTGATAGTAATTTTGGGTGAAGAAGAAACATGGTTTAGTGATAAGGGCACTGGACTTGGCAGACTAGGGTTTAAGTCCTGCTTCTAGATACTATGTAGAATTGTAACCACTTAGCTAGAGTCTGTTTCCTCAACTGTTAAATAGGGATCATGCGGGAAAGTATCAACCTTATGGGGTTGTTGTGAAGAAGGGGCTTTATAAATGTTCTAGAAAAGTGAGGATTCTGTGGTTGGTGTTTTCAGCAGTCATATCATTCTCTGCCTTGTCTATTTCTTTACTTTTCTCTCTGCCTTCCCACTCCCTCCACCTTTTTTCTTTCATCCCCCAGACTACTTATCCTTTTTTTCTCAGCCCCATTTCCATTGAATAACATGAGACCGTTTTGAAGTGTGTAAGGAATATGGAGTTGTGTGCATTTTGCAGTGAAGTTCAGAGTTATCTCTTTGAGGGAATTTGCAAAGTGCATTTGTTTGGTCCCCCATTGACTTCAATGGGGTGAAAGGGAAATGTGCAGAGAAATCCAAGAGAAAGTTCAGCAAACAAAAGCTAATGCATTAGAAGAAGAGAAAGCAAGGAGAGAAAGCTGTGTGCAGAGCAGCTTGCAGATAGCTTGCAAAACAGCCGAGTTCTAGTGCAATGAACTTGCCATTCTGTCCTATGGGAAAAGGCACACACCAAATCGTGCCAAATGTGCTGTTTGCTCTGTGCTTGCTGAGTTCACTCGGAAGAAGCCTATTGCTATTTGTAAGCATTTTGGAGTTGTGTGCATTTTGCAGTGAAGTTCAGAGTGTAGTCAGCTGTGTCTTGGCTATGTTTCCTTTTGCATCACAGTTGATGCACAGAGTAAAGATAAGGTTGGAGAAAAAGGAATCAGTCTCAAAAGTTAGTCTTCTCAATGCCCATATGGTATTTTTCTATTGTCCAATTCCAAAGGGTTCTAAACTCTTGGTATAGGGGAAGAAAACTAGACATGGGTTTCAAATCAGTCCCTGGAACCACAGTCAATCTCCACAAACCTCAGTGTCATCATCTGTAGAATGGAAAGAAAAATGTACTATCCATGTCACAAAGTGGTTAGGAGAAACTCCTAGGTTGCTGAAAAATGTGAATTGTTGTTATTCTCATAACTTTCTTATTCAAACATTCTTGTAAGGAAGCATGGATTTTTTCTGTTTGGAAAACAACATGTGAGATGAAAGTAATTTGGCCAAAAGCACGTACTTTACAGAGTCCAAAGTTTTAGGTAGAAATAGATTGTGATCCTCCACATTTTTCTCTGACAGCAAAAACTTCATATCTCCATTACAGGGTCCTTCCTCTGGAGTTATTACCATAGCTGAAATATAGGCAATATTACAACTCATTATTTTAGATAACAATGACTATAAGTTGTTTTGTCACATTATTCAATGACACTTTTGTTACTTTTAAAAAATCACCCAATGATTTAAAAGCTGTGTGGAATGAAAAAGCATGGAGAAGGGAAATAGACTGTTGTATGTGAGGGATAGCTGGGTCAGGTAATCTGGCTGAAGGGGGTTAATATATGATAACAATGGAAAGGTGGATTGTAAGAGACTTTAAATGCCTTTAAATAGATTTTAGAGGTGATTTTATTTTTTAATTATTTGTTTTCATTTTTATTTTTTATTATTTTATTTTAGAATGTTTATTATTTATTAATCTATTTTAATTATTTGAATTTTTATTTATTATTATAATCATTTATTATTTATTTGTTAATCTTAGAGGTAATAGAAATTTATTGAACTGGGAAGTGACATAATTAGATCTGTATTTTAGGAATATTACTTTGGCTACTATGGTGAAGATGGTCTAGCTTAGGAGCTAGTCTCTCTTTAATTAGGCTTGAATCTCACCTCCTTTTTCTCCTAGTTGGTGCTTCATTTTGGTCCTGGTGATTGCTCTTAATTACCAGAACTGAGCTCTACCTCCCTTTCCTCTCCCCACCTCCTCATTCCCCTAACCAGGAACAATGGGAGGAAGTTACAAAGAGGCAGATTTAGGCTTGATATTAGGAAAACCTCCCAGCAGTGAGGGCTTTCCAAAGGTGGAATGGGCTGCGTAGAGAGTGGTGGGGTCCCCCTTCTTGGCAGTCTTCTTTCAGAGGCTGACTGCTTGTCTGGTCTGTTGTAGGGGATTCCTTTTGGGTATGGGGTAGACTAGAAAGCCACTGAGATGCCTTCCACTCCTAAAATTCTGTGCTCAGCTTTACTAGTTCCTAGATATTCATCTCTTTCTTTAGTTCTCAAATTTATTTTTTTCTAATTGATTGTGCAGTAATTGCTTCATTAGTAGATGGCATCACTATCCATCACCTGATGGTATGTGGGCAGCCTAATGCTGTCTTAGTTTTGAAGCTTTCAGTTACATATACCAACTTCTTTCCCTCCTTTATCATGAGGAAATGGTGGCATAGAGAGGGTGAAGTCACTTCATCTTCAAACCTTCATCTTCTCATCTGTAAAATGATGGGGGGAAGGGGAGTGAGGAGTGAGGTTGGACTAGATATGTTCTAAAGTCTCCCAGGGCCAGTGTTCTGTGATTCTCCATGATGTGATGAAGAACATTTGGCCTAGATTTTCCAGCTGAAATATTTTCCTTTTCTTCCAGATTAATAGGTCAGAAAAAATCTGAGGAATAGAGCAAAATGTTAGCTTGTTTTTCCCAGTTCTCTTGAGTTGGTTTTAAATTCGACAACCTAGGCAAATCTCATTTAACAAAGTAATTGAGGTTTCTCTTGAATACATTGAAATTCTTTGTTTCTCTCTGAGTCCACAGTGGCATTAAAAATGTTTCTTATTATAATAGGTTGCATTTATGTGTTTGAAGTGGACACCCACGGTATGTATAATTCTAGTCCTTAGTTGTGATCATTTTATATTCAACTCCATGATCTCTCACTCATGAAGGTGGTTTGTTCTTTAGTACACATTGTGACTTATTAGTGACTTCTTACCTAGTGTAATTCTCTCCCATGCCCTTCCATAAATTCTCTATAGAGTTATCTATACCAGCTGGAGTATCAGAGTGATTACACTGAGTCTTCTAATATTTCATGGATAACAGTGTAACACTCAGATTGGCCCTCTGTCATCTTTTGCTCTTGATAAGCAGGTAAGCATTACAATGGATAAAACATAGAACCTGGAGTTAGGAAGACCTGAGTTCAAATGTGGCCTTAGACACTTACTAACTGCATGACTCTGGGCAAATCATTTCAACTCTTTTTGCCTTAATTTTCTCATCTGTAAAATGGGAGTAATAATAGCACCTACCTCCCTAGGTAGGTAGCCTAGGGAACACCTGCCTCCCCAGGGCTGTTGTGAAAGTCAATAATGAGATAATGTTTGTAAAATGCTTTGCAAATATTAAAAGCATCACATAAATGCTAACTGTTATTCATTAGCTAGCTATTGAATGTGACTGACCCACTTCTATTTCTGGTCACATAGGTATTTAATGATATCTTTTTATATCCCTTATTGCATGCAAGTTATCATTTGTTATATGCTTCAGTCTACTCATATCCGCTATTTCTTCCATAAAACTTGTATTCTGATGTCATTTGTGAAAAGGAAGACTTTTAATAAAAGCTATCTTTTCTCTGGAAGAGTGTTAAAATGATTTGTATTAATCTGTTATTGCCCAAAGGGAGAGAAAGACTTTTAAGCATATTTTAGCTTCTTGAAACAAAGGAAGTAGGGTCTGGTGGGAAGAGGATATTTTAGATGACCTCTGCTCTTCTCCCAGTTACCCTAGAAGAGTTTCAGGGTACTTCCCTAAACCAGTCAAAGTCAATGGTTAGAAATCAAAGGGTTTTCTCCCAAAAATTTGTTGGATTTTTCCTCTACAACGTGAAATAGGGATAATAGTCCTTACCCTGCCTCTATTCCACAGTGTTGTTGTAAGGAATAGAATCAGATAAATTGAGGACATTTGTCTAGAGCCCCTCTGTCTCCTCTTCTTATCTCACATCCCTTTGACATCTTTCTACACAATATCCTCCTTCACTCCAGTCTCTGATAAAGAGATGGCCCTTCTCCTTGCCAAGGCCAACCCATCTATCTCTACCCTTGATCCCATCCTTTCCTGTTTTATCTAATAGATTGGTCCCCATGTTCATCCTCTCTCCCAATAATCTTCAATATCTCTATCTTTTGACTTATTTTTTGACTGCCTACAAATATTCCCATATCTCCTTCATCCTTAAAAAACTAGATTCTATCATGTCGTTCAGTCATGTCTGACTCCTTGTGACCCCAGGACCATAATGCCCCTGGGGTTTTCTCGGTACAGATACTGGAGTGGTCTGCCATTTCCTTCTCCAGTGGATTAAGGCAAACAGAGGTTAAGTGACTTGCCCAGTTTCACACAGCTAGTAAGTGTCTGAGGCCAGATTTGAATTCAGATCTTCCTGACTCCAGTCCCAACACTCTAACCACTGACCCACCTAGCTGCCTCAGATTCTTTCATCCTTATTAGCTATTGTCCTATACCTCACCTCTCCCTTTCAGCTAAACTTGAAAAATCTGGCTACTCTTGGTGCTTCTAATTCTTCTGAATCTCTTTTATACCCTCTGAAATCAAACTTCTGATCTCATCATTCAATTTAATCTGCCATCTCCAAAGTTATCAGTGTTCTCATAACAGCCAAATCTGATGACCTTTTCTGAATATGCATCTTTTTAAACATCTCTGCAGTGATTGACACTGTTGATCATCACTGCTCTCTCAGTTATTCCCCTACCTGTCTGACTGCTCCTCACACTTCTTTGCTGAGTCTTTCTCCTTGTCATGCTCTCTAACTCTGATCTGAGCCCTCTTCTCTCTCTTTCTCTCTCTCTCTCTCTCTCTCTCTCTCTCTCTCTCTCTCTCTCTCTCTCT
>JAQQSZ010000462.1:0-17656 GCA_028646595.1 Phalanger gymnotis | reverse complement strand
ACCTAACTAATTTGATTATATCAATAGATTCAGAAAAAAGCTTTTGATAAAATACAATACACATTTCTATTAAAAACAATAGAAACATAAAACTTTTTATTGATGGTAAATATCATCTATCTAAAACCAAAGACCACGTTGATGGGGTGCCCATTTTGTTAAACATTACATGAAACTTTGCCACTTGGGTAAGAGACAGCTTGAGCACATGAGTTCATTCCAGGCAACACCACCTTGGCATTCTCGAGTTCCAGCACCCCAGACCTTGTCAACATAGTATAAAATAGTGCTACACTAGGGGCCTTTCTTAAAATTAGAAATAAAGCAAGGATGTCTATTAACACCATTATTATTTAACATATTGTTAGCAATAAAAACAAATAAAAAGAGAGCAAGTGTAAATGGAGAGGAAACACATTATCATTTTTTGCCTATTATGTGGTCTACATAATGTTAAAGAAGAAATTATTTGAAGCAGTAACTTCAGCAAAGTAGCAAGACATAGAGTGAATCAACATTTTTTTTGAGAGATTTTAGAGATTACCAAGAAACTGAGCCTGAAGAGAGGGAAATAGAAATAGCCTTTCAAAATCATTAAATAATGTTCAAAATGAATACCAACTGAAATACACACAAAAACTAAGTAAATACAACTATGAAACACATTTTACTGAAATAAAAATAAGCCTAAATAAATGGAAAGATATTAATTACTCATGGTTGGTCCGTGTCTATATAATAAAATGGAAAAACTACATAAATTAATTTATCTATTCATTGTCGTGCCAATCAAACTTCCAAAGGCTTATCTAGAAAAAAATATAATAAACTTCGTCTGAAGGAAAAATAATGATCAAGAATGTTAAGGAAATACATTTTTAAAAGTGGGGAGGAATGAATACTAACAGCATTAGATCTCAAATGATATTACGGAGTAGAAATCATCAAGGCAATGATGTACTAGTTAAAAAGTACAAAAGTTGCTCAGTGGAGCAGTGAGGCACAGTGGATAAAGCCCCAGGACTAAAATTAGGAAGACCTGAATTCAAATCTGACCTCAAACATTTAACCAGCTGTGTGACCCTGGACAAGTCACATGGATGGTTCTGCCTCAGTTTCCTAAACTGTAAGGTGGAATTAATAATAGGGCTTACAACACAGGACTCTTGTGAGGATCAAATGAGAATATTTGTAAAGTGTTTAGCACATAGTAGCCACTTAATAAATGCTTGTTCACGTCTTTCCTTTCCCTTTAGACTAGGTGCACAAGCAAATGTACATAGTACCACAATATTTAACAAAGACTCTGATGTAAAGACTCATTCAACAAAAACTTCTCTGAAAACTGGAAAAGTATCAAAAATGAGGCTTATATCAACATTTCATAATAAACTTACAATAAGCTCTAAAAAGATAAACTTAACACATACATATATACATATATGTATATAGTGATATAATAAACAGATTAGAGGAGCAAGGAAGGAGATACCTTTCACAATTTTACAATAGGATAAGATTTCATTATTAAATAAGAGATTGCCAAAAGTAAACTGGACAATAAGTAATGCAAAAAATTGAAAAATTTTGTACAAACAACATAAATACAGTAGTTAAAATTTTAAGGAAAAACAGTTAACTGCGGGTGGAGGGGAAACAATCTTAGCAGTGGCCTTCTTTAATGAAGGTCTTGTACCTAAGATATATGGGCTATTCCTCAATAGATAAATGGTCAAAGGGAGCAGCTAGGTGGTGCAATGAGTAGAGCTCCAGCCCTGGAGTTAGGAAGACCTGAGTTCAAATCCGGTCTCAGACACTTGACACGCTTACTAGCTGTGTGACCTTGGGCAAGACATTTAACCAAAATTGCCCTACCTTCTCCCTCCAAAAAAAAAAAAAAGATAAATGGCCAAAGGCATTTCTCAAAGAAAGAAATCCAAGCTATCGACAGCCATGTGAAAAAAAACGCTTCAAATCATTAATGATAGGAGAAATGCACATTAAAACGACTCACAGATTTCATCCATAAGATTGGCAAAGATGATATTAAAAGGGAAATGACAATTGTTGAGGATGTACCTTTAGTGATGCTGTGAATTAGTCTAATCATTCTAGAAAGCAATTTGTAACAATGTCCTAAAAGTCAATGACTAGCGATACATCTACTAGGCATATATCCCAAAGATATTATTTTTAAAAAGGGGCTGAGAAGACCCTAAAATATCTAAAGCAGCTCTTTTTATTGCAGCAAAGGGCTAGAAAGAAAGGAGCACTCATCAACTGAGGAATGGTTAAACAAATTGTAGTGTATATGGATATGATAGAATATTGTTATGCCATAAGAAATGACAAAAAAAAAAGGATTGTTACAAAGAAACTTGGTAAGACTTATACGACCTAATGAAGAGTGAAGTGAGCAGAACCAGGACAACTTATATAGTGATAACAATAATGGCGGCACTGAGAATGGGGCTTTATCTGTTTCCCAGTGCTAATATCTATTCATTGGATTATAGAATCTTTGAATTTTTACTACTTTAATCTGTCTAATGTTAGTTACTGCTGGTCACAGCAAGAATTGCACATTTGGGAAACAAACTGAACAGTTTAATGTCTTTATGTGACCAGAAAAAAAGGAAAATTATAGAAGTTTCAAGATTGCTAGGTAAAGGGGTGCACACCTAGGGTTCCTGCTACTGAGGGGACTGAGATTGGTGTTCACTTAAGATAGGAGTTCTGAACTGCTATAGGGCAAAAAGCAGATTGGGTGTCTGTTGTGAGTTTGGTACTTGTATGTTGGGTAGCTAGGGCTGGAAGAAGGGGGTCCAGGGAACCACAAGGCAGCCTAAAGAGGTGTGAATTGGTCAAGGTTGGAAGAGGAACAAATCAAAGCTTCTGGGCCAATCAGCACTGGTATCAGGCCCACGAGTGGCTGCTGCATTTCCTGGATAGGGAGACCCAAGGATAAGAGGAAAGATGGGGGAGTCAGAATTACTTACAGTTTCACATATTGGCCTGCACAGAAAGTGATTCTTGTCTGCAGATAAAATTATTTAAATAAAGTAACTCATTCTCCCATAATTAAAGCAGGTACTTTCTTTTTAATTGTTTTTTTTTTTGCATAAAATCCAAAGGGGCTTTCTGTTGTGGATTAAAATTGATTTTTCCCAATGATCTGAAATACACAAACCACAAAAGTTTAATATTTTACAAATTATGTTATCAAAATAACAGATGTAATCCATAAATTTCCTTATTGTAAAAGCTGACAAATGTGTGGAAACCTCTGTCTCTAGTACTTATTTGTGGGGGGAAAGTACATATTTTAAAAGTTTTTCTTCACCTTAATAATCCCTACCTATGATCCAGTAGATAGCTATATTGGCCAGAGTTATTTTTTCTGATTTAAATTGTTCCAAATACAGTCAATGTTTAATAGATATTCCATTTGATATTTTGACCATTTAATGAATGTCATGGCTTAATAGCATTATTGTAGTTCATATTATGCAGTATTTTCCTGCTTTTCCATCCCTTTTGAACCTCACAACAAGTATTATTTCCCCCATCTTACAGATTAGGGAATGGAAGCTGACAGTGGAAATGATTTTTTAAGAGTTCACACGGAATGAGTAGTCGAGTAAAGTTTTGAGTCTTTTTAAATTCCCTGTCAATACTCATTTCAGTAGAGCATAGTTAACTCCTCGTAAATCTGCAAGTACCTCTTCTGGAAAAAAAAATGTTATAACAGGCACTAGTATGTTCTTTAACATACAAGTACCATTGCAAACGTTTATTCCAACTTCATTCTTTTGATGCTATTATTGAAAATTCTTTAATTCTTTAAAGAATATGTGGCTGTGTGAAATTAGAAAACACTTTCTTTTAAATATTCTGGGATTTATCTGCTTTCTAGGAGGACATCTGGGGCTCAGAAAACACCTGCTTTCTTTAAAAATTATCTACCAGAATGATTTAGATTTCTCAATAGAAGAAATATAGAAAATCCAGAATCTAGGTATTTTACAAGTCTTTCTGCACCCTAAAGGGTTTCCCACAGGGGCGCCAACTTCACAAACTACCCGGTTAAGAGTACGAGGTAATAAGTTCTCCTTTCCATATGTATGTGTATTGAGTGTAGATCAACTAAAAGAGAATTCAGATCCCTTAGCTAATTTTATCGTTTCCCCTTTAACGTATGGCGTTTAACTGCATGAATGAAATGAATAGAACCATACCCTAAAACCCTAAAGCCAATCAGACGCAGTTTAGTTTGCGAGCAAGAGTTGGACCTTTGCCCAAATTGCTTGCGAGCCCTATTGTTGAAAGCCTGTATGAAAGTTAAAACAAAGAACACACAATCTTTAACCTAGGAGACCGTCGCCTGCGCCTAGGGCACCCCAATCCAATTGCACTTTGGAAACGTGTGCAAGTGGAGACATTCAACTGCAATAACAGATTGGATGAAAGAAAAGAGTAATACAATTGTCCTATCCTGCGCCACCCCCACCCCACTACCCATCAGCAAATCCCCACCCTAGTGGCAGGTGGACAGTGTTGCTATGAAGAAAAAGAATCAATTGTCTAAACTCCAAACTGCCACACGCCAGACCTCCACTATTGTGTGCCTTCAATAGAAATGCAAACGAGCAGCGTGTGCCATCCACAATCTGCTCCACTAAGACTCATTATTTATTCAGGGCTTGTGCGGATTTTGGTAAAGTTTTCATTTCAGTCCCAATCCCTATTTATACTTTTAAACGTGCATTGCTAATGCCGATTTCTGTTCTTTAAGAATTGGGAGTTAGCAGCAAATAGGTTTTGTTCAATTTCTGCAAGCTAGAAGCAGTATTTCAAGTTTTATTTTACTATTATTTCCCTATTAAACGAAATATGCTTGAATGGTTAAGATTTGTCGAAAAATTTTTGCAGAGATCTTTTTTTTTTTATAAACAGCAGTTTCATTAGCCAAACCAACTTTTTTCTTTTCTTTCCTTTTTATGATTTGAGAGAGAGAGAGAGAGAGAGAGAGAGAGAGAGAGAGAGAGAGAGAGAGAGATTAAATTTACAGACTCCAGTCTGCCTGGTAACAGCATAACAAAAGCAGCAGATTTGAGGCATTGTAATCCCTCAACCCCCCTCCACTCACAAACACCTCCTCCCCCCCCCCCCACACGTGGCCTTCTGGCACGAGTCGGCCAGCCTACAGCCTTATTAACATCATAATACTCCCCTGCCTCAGCCAATCAGTGTAAGGAACTCCACCAGCTGTCTTCTCAGCAGTCAGAAAGAACATAAAGAGACTCCTGAGGAGACTCCTCTATCATTTTACTTGGTTACCAAAGGTTGCTCTGTCTACTGGGATCTTATCCATTGAGTAAGGTGCAGCCAGAAGCTTCTTCTCTTCTTTGTGGATAACTTTTTCCCCTTCTCCCTGAATCATGACTCTGGAAGAAATCCACAGCCAGGAGATGGTTACCGAAAGCACCAATAGGTAATTATCAACTAGCATCTGCTAGTTCCTTGAAGTAGGCTGTAGCCAGGGCAGGCTCCTGTAGAGCTGGGGAGCACCTTCTTAGAGCCTGAGCTGGAGCATTTCAGCCTCTGCAGGGAAGGACGGCTCCCTTTCCCCTGACCTTTCAAAGTGCCTTCCTTTTGCTGTTTCTGCAGGGTGCAGAACGCCAGAAACTTTTATTCAAATAGCTCTGATTATTTCGCCATTTCAGCAAAAAAAAAAAAGAGAGAGAGAGAGACCACATAGTTTTTGGTGGGATTTGTAGCTACTGCTGTGTAGGAGGAAAAAGGAGGGGGCAGGGTTGGTTTACCGAGGCTGTGGGGCAATTGCGGTCCCCTTCTGTGGAAAGGCTGTAGGAAATATCCGCAGTGGTAGCATGTGTTGGGAAGGATATTTGAGAACTTGCACTTCTTTCACTTGTTTTCACTGCACCTACCCGGCAGCCGGAGAAGCCTTAATGATTTTTTTCCCCTCCCTCCCCTTTCTGGTCTTTCTCTCACTCGCATGCTCTCTTGTGCTGTCCCTGTAGGATGCAGAGTGCCGGGAAAGCATTGAACGAACTGCTGCTGTCTGCCCAACGCCAAGGCTGCCTTACCGCAGGCGTATATGAGTCTGCTAAAGTCATGAATGTGTGAGTATACTATCAAGTGGCCCCAGGGACAGTTTCTTTTTTGACTAAAGTGTGAATGAAGTGGGAGTCATTGCTAGAACATCCAAGGAACATGTAGAAATCAAGCAGAGGACAGCCCCGCAAAAAAAAAAAAAAATCACACACACACACACTCACTAAATTGTAAATTCAAAGTAATGTTGTATTCCTTGTTTTGACATCCAGGATCTAACTTTATCATATAACTTTCTCCCTCTATACAGCGATCCAGACAATGTGACTTTTTGTGTCCTGGGTGCAGACGAGGAAGATGAAGGTGACATTGCTCTGCAAATTCACTTCACTCTCATCCAGGCTTTCTGTTGTGAAAACGACATCGATATTGTTCGAGTCAACAATATCCAGAAGCTGGCAGAGATTGTAGGTGCTAATGAGGATTCTGGGGAGCCCCAGGACTTACACTGCATCTTAATCACAGTAAGTATCTTTTGACTCTGGCTACTTCTTCCTTATCCAACATCAAAAATAAATTTATTGATGTTATCTATATAGTAAAATGCTTGAATAGTTTCTTTTTCCTCTTTGCAGAATCCCAATGAGAGTTCCTGGAAAGATCCAGCTTTGGAAAAACTAAGCTTGTTCTGTGAGGAGAGCCGAAATATAAATGACTGGGTACCCACTATCACTCTGCCTGAATGAGTATGATAGCCGAAGGCACTGGGAGGAGCCTTAAAACCTTTGTTGTCTTATCAACTTGGTGCTACACGCCTGGGCTAACCAACCAACCCGTGGCTGATTCTGTAGATTAGCATGGAGGAGAAATCCAGAATTGAGCTGCTTGGAATGGTGTACAGTGGGCTGTTGCCAACAGAAGAGAGGAGAGTGAACATACTGTGTACGTGATTGGTTAGTGCCCACCAGTAAGCCTTTGTGGTGCTTCAGCACTGGAGAGGATGGCTTACCTTGGAGCTAAAAGAATATTGGAAGTTTATAAATCAGATAAAACTGTCTTGATAAGGAGAACAGGTTGAGGAAAGGGAAAAAATAGCTACTAGAAGTTGAAACTGAGCTGTTCAGCAAAAGAAGGGAAACACTAGCTGGGTCATGGACCCTTGGACTTAACTAAAAATTACAAGTGAACAATCTTATTTACCAGGGACTTATGAATTTTTCCAAAATTGATTATTGCAGTAATCCTAAAAGATGTGGTGCTCTTGATGAAGCAATGATGGAAGTTTGCAATAATAAACTTATTGAAAATGAAGTATCCTATTTGCTTCTTTTGCTTTGGGGAGGTAAAACAATTCCAAAAGCATTACTCAACATAAGCCACTAAGAGATTTCAGTTCTATCTAGGCAGCATGCTTGTTTGAATCTTTACATTTTATGACTTACTATGGCAACTCAAGCAAACTGTTCCAGAGAGGAACAAGGTTCATTTCATACTTTTCCCTTTAAGAGATCCAAATATTACAAGATAGTAGCTAACTGGAGATAAAGCAAATGTTTTCTATTTAATTTGATAATCTGACCTTTTGCCTTCTCTCCTCTCTTCTATTCTTTGCTACAACTGGTTATCACAATGTCTGGCACTGCATACTTAATAAGCTCTGCTTTTGTGGTAGGTGGCCTTTGTATGTTCCTTGAGCAATCTGACAGACTATTCCCTAAGGAAATATTTGTGTCATAAAGCATTGATGTATTAAGCACATCCAGTAATAATTGCAAAGGCAGCTATATTAAATATTACAGTTGATATCTATATTTGACATTGCTTTTAATTTTTTTCAATATTGCTCTTAATATTTTTTTCAATTAACAAGTCTATTTTTTCTCCCTCCCACCTCTCCCCATTAAAAAAGAAAAAAAAACAAATGTAACATCTGAATAGTGAAGGAAAACAAATTCCCACATTGTCCATGTGCCCAAAATACATATTTAATTCCGCATCCCCAAATCCATCAGTACTCTGGAGTTCTGATTGGTCATTGTTTTGATCAGGGTTTTTAAGTCTTTTTAAAGTTGTCTTTACAATGCTAAATAACTTCATTGGAGCATGAATTACTCAATATTCTTCTGTCATTATGGTAACTAAACAAAGATTTGAGCAAAAATGTCAAGGCATTACATAGACATGATTAATTAGGCATACCACTTACATCTGCTATAACTATTTTGAGTTTTCTTCTTCCTTATACAAAGGGACCATTATTCACAAATCTATTTGCAGTCTTACAGGATTAGTTGTTGGGTTTTTTTTTCCAAGTTACTTTTTAAAAGTTTTAGTCTCTGCCTTGGTGTGGGAATTCCTGGTGTGGAAAATTTGCTACATGAATGCAAATTGGGAACATCTGTAATTTATAGTCTTCAGAGGATTTTGTAGTGTTACTCAGAGGGTGACTTGTCCATGGTCACACAGCCAATATACCTTAGATCTCTGAACACAGATTATCTCACCTCACCCCCCACCCCCCACACCAGGATTGACCCTCTATCAACTTAAGTTTCTTAGGAGATTTGAAAAAGCATATGGTTAAGGAACAATTTGACTAAAATTCAACCTTTTCGTTAGGCTAATATTGCATAACAGGTATTCATGGGCTAATTTCGTATCTCAGTCTCATGGCCTTTAGTGGGGGATATTTTTTTCTTTTTTAATCAGGAAGACCTCAATTTATTTAATTTTTGTAAATAGTATTTTTTTCTAGTTACATATAAAGATTGTCTGCAACATTAATTTTTTATAAGATTTTGAGTTTAAATTTTTTCTCCTTCCTTTCCTCCTAACTCCCTCTTCCCAAGATGGCAAGTAATCTGATATAGGTTATGCATATGCAATCATATAAACATATTTCCACATTAGTCATTTCACATTAGTTGTGAAAGAAAAAAATGAAAGGGAAAAGCCACAAAAACCAAAAAAAGCTAAAATAGTATGCTTCAGTCTGCATTCAGACTCCACAGTTCTTTCTCTGGATGTGGATAGCATTTCCTGTCATGAGTCTTTTGAAATTGTCTTCTATCATTGTATTTCTGAGATCTAAGTAGATCATCACACAATGTTGCTGTTACTGTTTACAATGTTATCCTGGTTCTGCTCACTTCACTCAACATCAGCTCATGTAAGTCCTTCCAGGTTTTTATGAAGTCTGCCTGCTCATCATTTCTTATAGCACAGTAATATTCCGTTACATTCCTGTACCACAACTTGTTTAGCCATTCCCCAATTGATGTGCATTCCCTCAATTTCCAATTCTTTGCCACCACAAAAAAAAGAGCTGCTATAAATATGTTTGTCCATGTAGGTCCTTTTCCCTTTTTTATGATCTCTTTGGAATACAGACCTAGTAGTGGTATTGCTGGACCAAAGGTTATGCACAGTTTTATAGCTCTTTGGGCATAGTTCCAAATTGCTCTCCAGAGTGGTTGGAACAGTTGCATCAGTTCACAACTCCACCAACAATGCATCAGTTTTCCCACACCTTCTTCAGTGGAGGTTGTTTTCAACAGGCTTTGCTTACCTTGTAAATTAGTTGCATGCAAAAGTCAAGAGGAATGTTTATTCTTAAAAGACAAATGGACAAGATGCATGAGAGACACGCTGAACTGTCATTCAGTGAAGATGGCATAACTACTCACATTGTTAGAACTAGGTTAATCTTTGAATTGTATGAGTGATACACCCATACAGTGTTTGATATACCAAATTTCAAAGTGAAGAGAAAAACAGAGAAATGAATAAGCTAAAATGCTGTTACCTGATATTAGCATCTTGTCACTTTTTCAAGTCTTTTTTTTAAGTTTCCATTTTTATTAGATGAAGATGCATATAATGTACTCAGGTGTACAAATACTGGAATTTTATTGGTATCTAATTTATTTGACTTGAAGTCTACACAAACTTTGAGTTTATTTATTAAGTCTACTCAGACTTTGGACTTATTTTGTCATTTCATACAAGAACACATGAAGTATCTGAAATTTGATCAACATAGTAGACAACTTTGAGAACAACTTCCACTAATACAAATTCCAACCTGTTTATCTTAGTAGAAAAGTATTAGGGACTTGCATGAGATAAAGATTAAATGACTTTCCCAGGGTCACAAAGCTAGTAAGTTACAGAAACAAGAAATGAACCCAGGTTTTCCTAAATTGAAGTCCAGAACACTATTTACTATATCACACAGCCTCTTGGGTTTCCATGATGTTGTAGTAGTAGCAGTAGTAGCAGCAGTGGTGGTGGTGATGGATGGCAGTGGTAGAGATAGTAGTAATAGTAGTAGTGGTATAAATAGTATATGGTTTAATATATGCTCAGCAGCATCCTGGTAGCTAAGTGTGTGACTTAAAATTGACCAATGGTCTAAGGGCCAAGATGGTAAGAATAAAAGGAAACAATATAGCTCAGGTATATCCTACCATTAAACAATCCGATAGCTAAGTAACTCACATGTTAAACAAATCATAAATGTAATCCAGATGCCCTTAGGGATGAAAATGAAAAGTTTAAGAGCTCAATGGTAAAACATCCCTTGTGTCAGGAAACCAAAAAGTAAAAGTGAAAAACTTTCCCTCCTAAAAGTCTCAAATGCCTCAATTGGAAGAAATCCCTTGAGGGACTAAAGTGAAAGTGATAGGTTTTTCCTCTAAAGTAAACACAAGCAGGCCTACAAAAACCTAAGCACTAAAAGGGGGTGAGAGTGAGGGGCAGAGGACACCTTAATGTGAAGGAAGGAAGACAAAAAACCCATACTTGGGCTAACAGCTGATTGAAAAGAAATGGTACTCCACAGGAAGTCCCTGAAGGACTAAAGTAAAACTGACATATTTTGGAGCTAAGGCTAAAAAAAAAAAAAAGGGCAAACTAGAAGTTAAGGGGGGCGGGGAGAGGAGTGTGAAGAAAAATAAAGCCTTTAGTTAAATTGATTTAATTGATTTTAAAAAAATTGATTGATTTTTTTTAAATAAAATATTATGGGGGAAAAAAAGACTTTAACCTCTCTCTTCCTCCCCTTCAACTTGATCTCTCCTACCGGAGGAATGCCTCCTTAGCTTTAACCAGAGATTAACAAAACAGCCTTCTTCTCTTTTCTCATCCAAAGAACAGTTTTTCATCTAAGGTTGATTACAACAGAGGACAACTTTGGTGTCTATAGTGAAGGAATAATCCCTAAAGAAAGACCAAAGGGGCAAAAGAAAACACTTCCATTTTTATTTGAACCCCAGAATAAAGGAGACTCAATTCCCGAGACCTTGGTAACAAAAATTAGTTGTTTTTAGACTTTTAAAATGCTAAGGATATGCAAAGCATAAATTCAGAAGAGGAGAACAATTCCAAAAATACCCATAATAATTCAAAAATCTAGGAAAAAAACAGATTGGCCACTAGAATTAGAATTTTTCAGAGAAATTATATGTTTTAAATATGTATATGTATATGTGTGTGTGTATATATATAAAAGAAATGAAAGCTAGAGAGGAGAGAAATGGAAAAAATCAACAGCTTGAAGGAAGAGGTACAAAATCTTAAGCAAGCAACAAGTTCCCTAAAAATCAGAAGGAATCAAATGGAAATTGATGACTTAAGATGATGATAAGTATTTGAGAAAATAATTGACCTGGAAAACAGATCAAGGAGAGAACTTAAAAAGCATAGAATTAAGAATCATGCCTGAAATCCAAAAACGAACAAAGAACTTTGATATCATAGTTTAAGAAAATGTTAAAGAAAATTGCCCAACGTATTAAAACAAGAGGACAATGTAAAAATGAAAAAGAATCCGCCAATTGCCTCCTGAAAACTCCCAGGAATAGGATTGCTAAAACCTAGAGCTTACAAACAAAGGAAAAATACTACAGGAAGCCAGCAACAATTCAAACATCAAGGAACCACATAAGGATCACCTAAGATTTAGCAGCTATCATTTTAAAGGATTGAACTACTTGGCATGAAATATTCCAGAAGTCAAATGACAAATATCTACAACTAAGAACAATTTACCCAGCAAAACTCAGTATCATTCTATGAGAAAAAAATGGACCTCCAATGAAAGAGAAGGTTTTCATATATTATTAATAAAACAACCAGAGCTGAAAAGGATTTTTGAAATATAAAAATAGAAGTCAATAGAAAAAGGATAACAAAAGGGATTTTATAAGAATTAACTATTTACTATACCAAAATAAAGTCAAAATGGATTCATGATTTAGGAATAAAGGCTGATACTATAAGCAATTTGGGAGAGTAAGGAATAGTTTATCTGTCAGATTTATGCAGAAGGGAAGAATATATGATCAAATAAGAGATAAAGAACATTATGAAATGCAAAATGCACAATTTTAATTATGTTAAATTGAAAAGTTTTTACACAAAGCCAATACAACCAAGATTAGGAGGGAAACAAAATTGGGAAAGAATTTTTACAACCAGTATCTACGATAAAGTCTTCATCTCTAAAATATACAGTGAACTGAGTCAAATTTATAAGAATACAAGTCACTCCCCAACTGATAAATAGTCAAAGGATATTATAACAACAATGTTGCTTGCCACTACTGCGACTGTGTAAGACCAACAACAAAAGCACACAGAAGGGCTACCAGCATGGGTTCTTTGATCTGCTTTTCTAAGGAAAGCAACTTTAAGGTGTTCATAATCTCACTTTAATCATACATATATCGTTCACTTAGTTCAGGGGGGAAAGCTGGCACCCTGAACTTCACAGCAAACACAAACAGAAATTACAGAGACAATATAAACAGATCAATATTTCTGTCTAACCAAATCACAATATACATAGTTAATCTGGGTTTTCCAAAGCCAAAGGGCTCTTAACAACAGCTATCCAGAGTCTCATCTGGTCAAATCACATGACACTCTTCCAGTGAGTGAGAGCCCCAAACAAAACGCTAACCTCTGAGTTTATATACCCTTCTTAGGGTCCAAAGGCTCTACATCTAATCAGCAAAAGGGTGTGGGCCTGGGGCTTTGCACCTAACAAGACTTAATCAAAGGCACTTGGTTACTTTAGGATTCTAAAAGAGAAAAGAGGAATAAATTAAAGATATCTATAGTCATATGAAAAATGCTCTAAATCAATATTGATTAGAGAAATGCAAATCATACAACTCTTAGGTACCACATCTCTCCTGTCAGATTGGCTAACATGTCAAAACAGGAAAATGATAAATGCTGGAGAAGATGTGAGAAAATAGGAGTACCGTCACATCATTGGTGGAGTTGCGAACTGATCTAGCTAGTCTGGAGAGCAATTTGGAACTATGCCCAAAGGGCTATAAAACCATACATACCCTTTGACCCAGCAATAAGATTTATAGGGCTATATCCTAAAGAGATTATACAAGTTGGAAAAGGACCCATATGTACAAAAAAAAAAAATTCACAGCAGCTCTTTTTGTGGTGGCAAAGAACTGTAAATCAAAGGAAAGCCCATCAATTGGGGAATGGCTAAACAAGTTGTGGTATATGAATGTAATGAAATACTATTGTGCCATAAGAAATGAAAAGCAGACCGATTTCATGATAACCTGGAAAAGCTTACATGAGCTGATGCTGAGCAAAGAGAACAGAACCAGCAGAACACCACATATGATCACAGACACATGGTATCTGTGATGACTAACTTTGATAGACTTGGCTCTTCTCAGCTATACAAGGTTCTGAGACAACTGCAAAAGACTTATGATAGAAAAAACTACCCACATCCAGAGAAAGAATTATGGAGTCTGAATGCAGATTGAGGCAAACTATTTGATCTCCTTTTTTGGTTTTGTTTCTTCTTTCTCATGGTTCATTCCATTGGTTATAATTCTTCTTTACAACTTGACTTTTGTGTAAATAAGTTTAATGTGAAGGTATACGTAGAACCTATTTTGGATTATATGACATATTGGCAGGGGGCGGGGAAGGGGGAAGATGTGGGGGGGAGAATATTTGGAACTCAAAAACTTGTGGAACTGAGTGTTGTAAACTAAAAATAAAAAATAAATTTTAAAATTTAAATTTAAAATTAAAATTTTAAAAAAAGAACTAAAGAATTAGCTATTTGCCTTCCAATGAAAAGATGGAATTTTAAACAATTCTTTCAAAATTCTATTGTCACAATGGGTCACAAGGATAATCAAACAAATTAAAGACCTATATAGTTTTGATATATTTTAACAATATGGACAAGAAAAAAAGAAAAATGGGGAGAGGATACATTAAGGGAAAATGGTTGAAAAGATAGGGTGACTTGTTAAGACATAATGGGATTATATAGAATTATATATAAAAATAGAGAAGTAGTAGTAGAGTATCATTTGAAAAAGTGATTCAAAAAAGAATAGAATATAAATATATGAACGTGAGAGTTTTGTGTAGAAATACATTGAACTCAATAGGGATACATATATGATAGGAGTATATAATAAGGAAAAGAGAATATAAGAAGAAAGATGGATTCAGGGAGAAATTAATCATAAGCAAAATGAATCATAAGGTTGGAGAGAGGAATAGTGAAGAACAGATTAAAAGAAAAAAAAGGCTGTAGTGTGAAATACATAAGAATACAGGATTATAGCAAAGAAAAGTTATAGGAGAATAGAATAGAGAAAAATAAACAATTAACTACCATAACTAGAATGTGAATAAAAAGAACTCACATAAAACAGAGGAGATTAGAAAGCAAAATCCAACAATATGCTTTTGCAAAAAAATACACTTGAACCATAAACACAAACATCTAAAAGAAGGGGTTGGAAAAACTGCAATATGCTTCAGCTGAACACAAAAAAAATGCAAGAATAGCAATTATGATTTCAGATTGGGAAACAACAAAAATAGGTTTAGTTAGAAAAAGTAAAGAGGGAAATTACGTTTTTTTCTGAAAAGTAACACAATGAATTGATTTCAATATATAATAAAGAGCTTCTAACGGAATAGCTTCTAAATACTTAAAGGAAAAATTAAATTAATTAAAAAGGGGAATAGACGGTAAAATTATAATGGTGGAGGAAAACCTCCATAACAAAAAATAAACAAGGAAGACATTGAAAATCTAAATTGAATTCTAGAAAAATAAGATATGTTAAGCCTCTGACTCTTATTAAATGGAAAGAGAAAAGGATATTCATATTTCTCAACTGTAGGAATGGCACCTTTAGGGAAAAAAAGATCATATATTGGGACATAAAAGCCTCACAAACCATGTAGAAAATGGAAATATCATATACATATTTTGCCCCTATCAACGCAATAAAATATATCAAATAATAGACCATTAAAAAGTATTAAAAATCAACTGGAGAATAAATGACTTAACCCAGAAGAATGGGTGAGTCAAAATCATAAAAACAATAGATAATTCCATTAAAGATAATGAGGAGACAACGTTCCAAAATTTGTGTATAGAACCAAAGAAGTCCTTAGGGACAAAATTATCTCTGAATACTTTTATTAACAGAAAGGGAAAAGAAGAGATCAATGAGTTGGAAGTGTAGCTAGAAATACTAGAAGATAATATTTTAAATTTCAATTCAATACAAAAATAGAAATCCCAAAAATTAAAAAAAAATTAACAAAATTGAAAGCAACGAAATATCAAAATAAATGTAGGAGCTATTGGGGTAAGGGGATAAAGTACACACATCATGAGCTAATCTGATTAAAAAGAAGAAAAAGGAAAACAAGACCAGAATTTAATTAACTGCAGTTGTCCTCAGAAGCTCTGTGTACCATGAGTGACTTCTTCAGGCACCAAACCCACTACACAACACCTGGAAGAAATTCCAAATTTATCTTCACGAACATCTGTTTTTCTCAAAGGAACATTCATCAGTGGCTCCTTTTCTACCACCAAAACAAGACCTCTTTTTGAATCTCTCCCCTTACTTCTCCCACACTCCCATGGGCTCCCTTTTTCCTCAGAGATCACAGGAGCCACTTTTCCCTCATTGTTAGGCCTTGACTTGACCAGAACATATTACTCACTCTCTGTTGTGCTCCTCTCCTACTTTCCATGCAACCTCCCATTCTGTAAATTTAAAGCTAAAATCATAGCTTCACCTGTAAGCAGACATTGCAAGGTTTAATCCATATTGCCCTAGTTCCACCTCCCTACTATTACCTCTACCTGACTATGACCTTCAGCCCTGTCTCCTTGGGTACATTAAGGAAAAAAACCTCTCAGTCATCTCTCTGTTGTCACTCTGTTGCTGTTAGGGTCCTTGCCACAAAAGATTTAAGTTTTTCTGTTCTGCTAATTGTTTTTGTTGTTCAGGCCTTAAATTCTGCTCTCATAATTCATCTTTTCTCTTTTAAACCACACAGGAAGAGCATACTGTTGTTCCATGCTCTATTCAAAGATGCTTTAACTTGTTTGAGAGATCTGGAATCCATATTTATACTTCTGCTCTTAATGTCTTTCTCACTGATTTATATATTCAAGGTCTTTGATTTTTCTTCTTCCTGAAATCTTTAGCAATTTCAGTCTCCCACTCTACCCATCCCTTTATTTTCACCTATTGCTATTATTTTTTACTCCTTCCCTTCTGGTTATGGTTTTGTTGGAGACCTCTTAAAGCATCTCAACCTCCTCTCATACTGGGCAATTCACAGTTCACTGGCATAGGTCCCTGTGGCAATTGACTTGGGGTGAGTGGGAGGGAGGGGCAGGGAAGGCAGACAAAACTGGGCCCAAACTGGGCACTGTGATCTTTCTGTCAGGATTGTTATATGGAGTGTCACATAGTCCTCCGTACATGGTATTCTGTCCTCTCTGCTCTTCAATTCTCTGGTCCAATAGTACAAAGTGCTGCCACACTGCTGCTATTGTACCTCAGGTAAATTTCTTCCATTTGCCTTTTGAATGCCCCTGGAACTGAGAGGAGGGGGAACAGAGTTTAGAGGGTAGGTTTCAGCTATATTTTAAACCCCAGTGTGTCTTACCTGTTTCTTTTGTTCCTCCACCCTTCTGCAGGTTTCTGTTATAGCACAGAACGCTACTGTGATGCCAGTAATCAGGGCCTCAGCAAATGTCTGCAATTTGGAGTTTGCATCTCCACAGAACTGGAAAGAAGAAAGAGAGGGGTCAAACTGTAGGGCTGCTTTCTGTTGCAGGTCCATGAATTGAGCAGCTAGTTCAGCCATACTAGCAGAGTATTCTGTGCATTGAGGGAAAGGATATTTAGTGAGCTCAAGTTGGGTATTAGTTCATGAATTTTTTGCCATCTTTGGTTTTTGGTGTCCTAGACCACGGAGATAGCTGAAATTGCTTTATCCCTGATGCACAATTTCTGTTTTACAGAGTTTTGAGAAACCATGATGGCCAAATAAAATGTCTAGTCCTCCACCTTACTGGTCACATGAGCCAGAAGTCTTCTATTGTCTTTTCTTGACCTATATATCCAAAATCATCATATAAGGCATTTAGAGAGATTAGGTGGTATGCTCTGAGTAGCACCAGCTGTTTCCTGGTTCCACGTATGGGATTAGTCACAGTGCAATACAATATTGTTACACAGTTCTA
>JAQQSZ010000461.1:2531-17678 GCA_028646595.1 Phalanger gymnotis | reverse complement strand
CAAATTTACAGTAAATAAGGAAGACAAGAAACAAAAATTATATGGCAAAGAAAAAAGCATAATACAGGAGATCCTGTGGCATATCCAAAGATAAGAAGGATTCCCTATAGTTTGGCAGTTCTCAAGTGGTAGATTGGGAACTTCCAGTGTCCACAAAATCTTTTTGAGGAGTCTGAGAGGTGAATCCTATTTTTGTAATCACATCAAGATGTTTGACTTCGGGCTTGGCTGTCTAGCCACTAAGCCAACTAACTGCCCATTTATATTGCTAGATAGATGACAGATAGATAGATAGATAGATAGATAGATAGATAGATAGATAGATAGATAGATAAGATGGCTGGATGAATAGACAGACAGATAGATAATAGAAAAAGATATAGATAGATAATCTTTCCTTGAACCAGTATGCCAAGAAAACCCTTAATGGGGTCACAAGGAGTCAGACAGGATTGAAATGAATCAACAACAACAACAACAATAGAAAGACAGACACACATATATACACAAATACATACATATACACACACTCAACTAAGAAGAGAAATCTATCTTACTCAATAGAGAAATAGGAGGGGGGATAATAAAAAGGAGGGTAGATTAAAGGACATAGTGCCCAGAAGAAAAATGTTTTGAGAAGGGGCAGGAAAGAGAGAGAGAGAGAGAGAGAGAGAGAGAGAGAGAGAGAGAGAGAGAGAGAGAGAAGAATCAAAAGAGAAAATGGGATGGAGGGAAATACACAGTTAGTAATCATAACTATGAATGTGAATGTTATGGGCTCACCCATAAAATAGAAGTAGACAGCAGAATGGATGAAAAACCTCAATCCAATAATATGTTGTTTACAAGAGACTCACTTGAAATAAACAAACAAAAAAACACACACAGAGTTAAAATGATGGGCTAGCGGCAGAATCTATTATGTAAATTAAAATAGCTCTGAGGTATACCCGTCAGATTGGCTCACATGACAAAAAAGGAAAATGACAAATGTTGGGAGGGGATGTGGAAAAAATTGGAACACTAATGCACTGTTAGTGGAGTTTGTGAATTGGTCAACCCACTCTGATGAATGATTTGGAACTATGCCTAAAGGGCTATAAAACTGTGCATGCATTTTGACCTGGTAATACTGTTACTAGGTCTGTATCCTACAGAGATTAAAGAAAAAATGAAAAGGGCCTATACACACAAAAATATTTATGGGAACTCTTTTTGTGGTGGCAAAGAATTAGAAATTAAGAGGCTGCCCATCAACTGGGGAATGAACAAGTTGTGGTATATGATTGTGATGAGTACTATTGTGCTATGTAACTAATGATGATGAGGATGGGAGGATAGTTTTGTGAAAACATGAGAAGAGTTTTATGAACTTACAGAAAGTGAAGTGAGCAGAACCAAGAGATCATTGTACATAGTAAAAGCAATATTTTAATGGTTGTCAACTGTGGAAGACAGCTAATCTGATCAACAGAATGATCCATGACAATTCCAGAGGACTCATAATGAAAAAAAATGTTATCCACCTCCAGAGAGAGAATTGATGAAATTTAAGTATATTTAATTCATTTTATTTTTTCTTGTTTAGGTGACACAGTGGATAGAGAGCCTTGCCTGGAATCAGGAACACTCACCATCTTCCTGAGTTCAAATCCTGAGGTCAAGACACTTAGTAGCTGTGTGACCCTGGGCAAGTCACTTAACCCTGTTTACCTTATTTTCCTCTTCTGAAAAATGAGCTGGAGAAGTAAATGGTGAACTACTCCTGTATCTTTGCCAAGAAAACCCCAAATATGGTCATGAAGAGTCAGGTATGACTGAAATTACTGAACAACAATAATTTTTAAAAACATGGTTAATATAGAAATATGCTTTTCCATGATTTCACATTTATAATTGATATAATATTCCTTTATTTTCAGTGGTGGGGAAGGATTTGGAGAGAGGGAGTGAATTTGGAACTCAAAATTTAAAAAGTAATGTTAAAAATTAACAAATAATTTAAAAAAGAATATAAAGGTGTCTTGAGATCAAAATGTTTGAAAACTTCTGTATAGATGATACATCATATTCACATATCACTTTAAAGCTTACCAAACATTCTTACAATAACCAGCCCTCGAATTAGATAAGTATTGTCATCTTCATTTTAAAGTTGAGTAAGCTAAGGCTAAGGGATTTTAAGTACTTTGTTCTGCTTCATACAGCTAGCAAGTATCAGAAATGCAATTTAAAGCCAATTACATTGTGACTTCAAACATAGTGTTCTTTCTAGAGCATTATGCTGGTGACGTCCTATATGCCTTTTTGGTTCCCTGGAGCCATGTAGTCCTTCCACAATGAGATCAGTAGTCACTTCAAAGAGATGGGAAAAGCCATATGCAGCTGAAAAATACAGCAGGTGAATGACACCTGTTGCACAGATTAGGGTCTACAGTTGGATGGCTAGCTCTTTGAGTTAGTCCTTTACTACAAAGATCATGGACAAACAATGTAGTTGAACAATTAATTAGTCCTACAAAAATTAAATATAAGTTTTTATTAGTTATGAACTCTATAAGATTGCATTTTTAGGGAAATTTTAGATGAAATTAGCCTTTGTGGTATAAAATAGGAACTTAATGACTATGTTTAACAACCCTCCAATCTACCCTTACCTCTCTTTAATTGGGAAAAAGCATTCTGAATTTTAAACAACTGGCATAATTGGCATTGGGAACTCAAGCTGTTCTTAAATTGAAGATTGCTTGGATATGTATTTGAGGGTGGAAAAGAAGGGTGCTTTGAACACCAGAAGTAGGCATATAATGAATATTTGTTGAATGAATAGATGAATGGATGGTGGATACTATTGTTACCCTACAAGTCATTGTGATTAATGACAAAGCCAACAAGAAGTCAACAATTATTTCCTGTGGTAACTTTAAGGTTTATAAGAATATAATATAGAAATAGAGCAATGAATGTAACAATACCTGACATATATGATGCATCAGGAAACAAATCATTCAATAAGAATTTGGTTAGCATCTCCCACGTGGCAGCCACTGTTCTGGGCACTGTGAATGTAGAAACAGTAATGAAATAGTCACTGCTCTTGAGAAGCTTTTATGCTATTGATGTGAGAAAGCACGTGTTCTTCATTATAGCCAATTGGCAGATCTTGCCCTCTGTATCTCTCCAATATCTTCTCATATATGTATACTTTTCTTCATTCATACAGCCACTATTCTAATTCAGGTTGTTAATAGTTCTTGCCTAGACTGTGACGATATCCATCCAACTCATCTCCTTGCTGCAAGTCTCTCATCATTCCATTCCACATTCTGCATATCTACCAAAATGACTTTTCTAAAGTGCAGACCAATGACTTCACATGCATAATGAGTATCATATCACTTGCCTTCTCAATGGGGAGGAGAGGGAGTGAATTTGGAACTGAAAATAAAGATCAAAAATAACAGGGAAGTGCAGACTATTACACCACTACCCCCACCTACCCATCACCATCTTGCCTTACTTCTGTGGCTATTATACCCAGAATTAAATAGAAATTTCTCTGGAATTTAAAGCTCTTTATAATATGACCTCTTCTTATCTTTCCAATCTCCTTACACATAATTCTTCAACTTGGTCCTTACACATGATATGCCACTTGCAATCGCTTTACCTTTGTGATGACTCTCTTGAATGTATGCCTGGAATGTATTTTATCCCATTCTCACTTCTACTCCCCACCCTGCCCGCCCCGCCACTGTTCCCTTCAAATTCAACTCAAAGGCCACCTTCTGCAGGAAACTTTTTTCTGTTTCCTCAGATGTGATTGCCTCCTTTTACATGACCTTTGTGTGTATCTTGTACTTATCAACTTATATGCTTGTTGTTTTCTTCATTGGAGTGTGAACCCCTTAAGAGTAGGGAGTTTTTTCATTTTATTATCAGTGCTCCTCATAGAGCCTGGCACATGGTAGGTGCTTCATAAATACTTATTGCTTAATGATAATAATGATAGCTCATTATGTTTTAAAGTTAGCAGAGCCCTTTCTGTACAGTAACCCAGGAGCTAAGTAGCAGCATCATCTTTCTCTTATTTTACAGCTGAGAAAACTGAGATTCAGTGACTTCTCTTACAGCCCCTGAGTGGGCACCAAGATTCAAAAGTAAGTCTTCCTAGTGCAAGGCTATTGCCCTTTCTATTATGCCAGGTTGCCTTTCTTCCCAAGGCTTTGGGAAGGGGCACTAAATTTGGAGTCAAAGGGCAAGTACATTCTTGCTCCGCCACTTAGTATCTGTATGACATTACTTGTCATTTTACTTCTGGAGATCTTATTTTTTATAGCTCCCTCATCTATAAAGGGGGGCAGCTAGACTAGAATGGAGGGAAGATTGTCTCTAAAATCCTTTCCTGCTCTATGATCCTCACATATCACATTCAAAGGTAATCATTTGCTTTGACTCAGAGCTACCACTAGCAGTTCTAGTGCTCAGGGCAAGCATTGCTGAATGATTGTCAGAGGTAGGATTTAGGAGTCTTGGAGCTGGAGGCACAAATTCTGGGGAGGGAATGCTCACCCCTCAGGATACTAAGTCTTATAGTTGGAGACCCTGGAAGAATCTAGTTTAGAAGAAAGTCTCATTGGAGAAAGAAATAGATCAAGGCTGGGACTAGTAGAAGCTCACCAGGGATGTGGCCTGCATTAGGAGATGCAATCTAGCAGCTAATTTTAACAATGACTGTTGTTAATGATGTACTAGGCTTAGTTGTTTCTCTCTGCTGATGACAAATGCTGTCAAGGACCCCTAAATTTAGATGCCCTGAGGTATAGCCTCTGTTTCTCTGTCTTTGTTATAATTCTGACTTGGCTTTCAATTTCTTTCTCTCTCTCTTTTTTCAGAAGGACATTGCCAATTACTAGCAATTCCAATGAATGAATATCTTCTAATCTCTGAGAGAATTTCCCAAAGGATACTTGTGTTGTGCGTGCTTTTGGCCTTTGAAGTATTAAGGTATTAATGATTACATTAGCATTTTAGCCAGAATGTGTAAGGCATAGCAGATGAGCAAATATTACATTCATTCTGATGCCAGCCTGAAAAGAAATACAAGACAGTACTTTTATTCCTGAAACACAAAAGCTGCTTTTTTCCCCTCCCTACAGTCTTTCACTGGCAATACAAATCTTTGGTCAGCTAACAATTTTCATATAAATTTTCTAATCTGTTTGGAAAGCACCGAGTTACGTTCTCAAAATAACAGCTTTACAGAAAGAAAACTATAGAAATTCTCTAGGATGCATTTGTGGTTGGCTTCCCAAATACAGTCCACCCCCCCTTAACCTTTGTTCTGACTTTAATAAATAAACAAGAGGGGATGGTTTTGGCGAGGCTTTTAAGAAAATCTCATTGCTTGCTATGAATAAAACACCAAGCTCCCCTTTCACTTGCTGCCAAGGATGTTTTCATTTGGTGCACATATCCCATGGCTACCTTCAACTGGAGGCAGAGTTATTTAAGGATTCATCGTTATCTTCCCTGGAAATGGCATTCCTAAAGGCCTGATGCATTATTTCTTTAAACATAAACCCTGCTATTAGTGTTGGTGATTACATCTTTGGATTTATAGAGTGATCTGAAGAGCAGTGCTTTTGAACTGAATTGGAATTGTATGATTCTTACTTCTTGAGTTTGTTACTCTAGTGCAATAGATAAAATCTTAAAAACATGGTCAAGAATAAACCCTTCTATTTTCAGAGAAATAGTCCATTACTTTAATATCCTGCCCTCTTAACACATTCAAGGATGGCAATATTTTCTGATCCAGGAGACTTCTTATTTCTGTTGGAGCATTACAGAAACACCCAACATTTCTTCACATTCCAACAGTTCATATCACAACATGCGCAAACCCCAACAGTGACTGAATCATTATCACCATGTGCAATGGTCCTCAGCCTAGGAATTAGGGGGAAAAATTAGGGGGAAAACAAACTAGCTCAGTTATCCTTCTTCATAAAGCATTATTTGGATGCATGCAGGTTCTGCTTATTGTCCTCTGTCTGTCTCTGCAGGGTATATTGCTAAGGAGGTGAAGGATCAGTCTTCACTCCAAATAGGTTTATTGCCCAGTGGAGAACCATTGATCAGGAGCTGGCAACCTTATCTGTGCTCAATATCTCCAAATCATTGTTTGGTGTCTGAATAATGATCACTGAAGTGACATACTTAATAGGGAGTTATAGATGAAAACCTTGCTCCCTAAACAATGCTCTGTATCTGCAGATGGCACATTCCTATACTTTAGGAAAAAGAAACATGATGATATAATGAAAATTCTTCTAGCCTCAAGGAGGCAGTTTTATATTCTCTCTTTAAAAAAACATACAAAACAAGCAAACAAAAAGATCAGTGGACTGTTTCTCATAGCGTGCTCATACAAACTTGGTATTTGATCTACGAGTTAGACCACACCATATTTTGCACTATCAGCTATAGCAAATGGAGAAGTTTTGAATGCTGTGGATAAGTTCACTTACCTTGGTAGTGTACTTCCCCACGATGTACACATTGATAATGAGGTTGACACATGCTCAGTGTTTGGGAGGCTCCAAAAGAAAGTATGGGAGAGAAAAGATATTTGACTGATTACCAAACTGAAGGACTACAGAGCTGTGGTGCTGACCTCATTGTTGTATGCCTGTGAAACCTGGACAATCTACTAGCACCATGCCAGGAAACTGAATCACTTCCATTTGAATTGTTTTAGGAAGATTCTGAAGATCACCTGGCAGGATAAGCTACTGGACACTGAGGTCCTTACTTGAACTAAACCTCTAAGCATTTAAAATCTGCTTCAGAGAGTGCAACTCTGATGGGCTCACCTGGTTTTTTGAATGTAAAACATTCACTTGCCAAAAAGACTATTTTATGGAGAACTCACACAGGGCAGGCTTTCACATGGTGGTCAGAAGAAGAGATACAAGGACACTCTCAAGGTCTCTCTCAAGAATTTTGGAATTGATTGTGTGACATGGGAGACATTGGCACAGGACCGCTCAGTGTGGCATGCCCACATGAGAGAAGGTGCTGTGCTCTATGAGCAAAACAGAATTGAAACAGCTTAAAGGAAACACAGGATGCGCAAGTTTGAAGTTTCCACCCCAAATATGCACACTCTATTTGTACCTGATCTGTGGTAGAGCATTCTGAGCTCTTATTGTCCTGATCAACCATAGTTGGACACATTGAATCTTGACTCAAGCCTAGTGATGTCATCTCCGTCTTCTTCGAGAATGAAGGACAACAACCAACCAACCAACCGACCAACCAGATAATTAGCTGATTTTAATGCGGAGGCTTCAATCAACAAATATTTATTAAGTTCCTACTATATGTCAGTTTACTGTTATAAATGCCTACCAAGATTCAAAGACAAAAATGAATCAGTCTCTCTCCTGAAGGAGCCAGTATTCTATTGATGAGACACAATATATTATACATGTAAATGAATCAATTGTTGCTGTTGTGGTCTGTAATTTGTTTCTGAAGAGATGAAATTGACATTACAGGATGATGTCTTGACTTGTCCTTGAATTGGATTTAAGTGAGGCAGAGTTGCACAAAGTCATCAGCCTCCCTCTTCTAGAGTCATCTAAGTCAAGTGGTAAGACAAAACCCAAGATAGCGCGGTATACAGTGGATGAGCTTGACATCTTTGATGTCTGACCAAGCTCTAATTCCTCCACAATGCCTGCTTTAGCAACCTTCATGGCCATTAGAACAAATTGTTCTCATTCACTTATTCCACTGGGGGAAACCTTCACATGCTTAGGATAATCATCCCCCTAACTCACCAATGAGTTTGAGGCCTGTTGGTTACCCTCAATCTTGTTTAGCCCATCTGCTGAGATGATTGGCACAGATGAGAGTTGAGTGACAGGTAGACATCAAAGGTGAATGAAGAGCCCTGAAAAGGGTTTGGCAAGCCTCCACATCAGAGGTGCTAGTCCTCCCTGAACATTCCATATACCAGGCCCCCCACAATTTTTTGTTGTGTTTATTTTTGTTTTGGTCTTTTGGATTTTTTGGTAAATAAATACAAAATACTAAATAGAAGATAATTTGATCATAGATAAATAGCCTGTGAGAATCAGGAAAAGCTTCAGGTAGGATAGAGTACTTGGGCTGAGTTTCAAAGGAGGCTAAAGATTCTAAGAGATAGAAGTGATAAGGGAAAACATTTAAGGTATGGGGAACAAAATACGTAAGCAAAGGCAAGAGACGAGAAAAGGAACATCATGGGCAAGAAATAGCAAGTAGGACATTTTGGCTGTAATATATAACATACAATAAGGAGAGTATTGTGTGTTATGTCTAAAAAGGTAAGCTGGAGCCAGATTATGAAAGACTTTAAGTGTCATGCAGAGGAATTTGGATTCTGTCCTAAAGGGAGTGGGGAGCCAATAGAGTCAATGATGGATTTCATTTATTTTGGCTAAGGATTATGACTTTAATAATCAACAAGCATTTACGTGCTAAGGACTGAGCTCAGGGTTGGGGATACAAGACCATGAATGCAACTGTGCTAGCAAAGATTTAGAGGATCTCATAAGTTATCTAGTTCATCCTCCTCAGTCCAACCATTTTGAAGTAAAGAAAATTGAGAGCGAGAAAATTTTTGTGACAATATCTAGGGTGATGGAGGTAAATGTAAGAGGTAAAATCTGAATACATTTTTTCATGATTTCCAGACTTTAATACTCTATTTGGGGTGTAGGGGTGTTCAGGGAAAACTAGTATTTCTGGGGTTAGGGCTGTTGAACCCTTTTCAGAGCTGCTTTTCACCTTTGGTGTCTACCTGCTTCATCCAACTCTCACCTATGCCTCTAAGAAGCTTATAGCATGTACAATGGCCACACGACCATTTGTGCAAAGTGCTAAACAAGGTTCAGGGTAACCAAGGGGTCTCAAACCCATGCATGAATTAGGGAGATGTCTACCCTAAGCATGCAAAACCTTCCCCCAGAAGAATAAGAAGATAAGAATAATTTGTTCCAATAGCCACAAAGGTGGCTGAGGCAGGTGCTGTGGGGTGAGTACTTAGAGCTTGGCTAGACATTGAAGACACTAAGGTCATCCACTGTACCCCAAGCCATTGCCAGTTGTCTTGACTTCTGTCTTGCTGCTAAACTTTGATGACGAGAGAGGGGGTGGGGAGAGAGAGAGAGAGAGAGAGAGAGAGAGAGAGAGAGAGAGAGAGTAAGGCAGCAACTTGGAACAGTTCTGCCTCACTTACATCAATTTATTTGTAGCTCAAAAGACATCACCCATACCATTTTATTATTTTTACCTACCTCAGAGTCCTGTGGCAACTGGCAAGTGATTAAGCAGCAGGTATGGATATACTGGGATTTTTAATCGTAACCTATATATATGGCTGAGGTCATAGGGTCATCTTCTCATTGCACTGAAGCAGCAGTGGGATTTAGAATACCCTTGGGTGTCTGAGCAGCCTTTTAAAGGGACTACTATGTTGCTTACTCCTTGATGTGAGGAAGGGGCTGGAAAGGTGCCCTAAAAATTACCTGTTTCACCCAACCCTGGTCTGCTTACTATTGCAGACAGGGATCCCACCCTCTAGCTGAAAGACAAAAAACGTACAAAAACTTTTGCAAAGATGATTCTACTTACCATCGGAACAGGGAATGTGCACACACTTCTGGACAACATGAAATCCAGTAGACCTGAAAGATAATCAGATCCTATTGTGAGGGACCTCAGCAGGTGTCACATCCAAATAACAGCCAAGAGTGAAACACAGCTGGCAAAGGAAAGCCAGCTTACTGAATTTGGAGCTATATACACATGTTACTGGAGTGGCTGCAATGATGAGGAGCACTGTGAAGCTGACCTAGGTTTTGCAATCAAAATTAATCTAGTCAACAAGTTTACATGCCTCCTAAAATGAGTGAATGACAGGCTCATGGCAATGCTATTGCCACCTGCATGAAAGAAACCACACCCACCATAATCGAAGCATATGCTTTCACTCATGATAAACCCTGATGAAGCTAAAAAAATATATGAAGGCTTAGAGACACTCATCATTAATGTGCCGAAAGAGGACAAGCCTGTAATTCTGGGTAACTTTAATGCAAGGGTAGGCATAGACTACCAAACATAGCAAGCAGTTTTTAGAAGGAATGGAGGGTAGAAACAGCAATAGCAATGTTCACTTACTAGTGAAGACTTGTGTGTCTCATAACATTCTCATCACTAATAGTCTTCCATTTAACTAAATGCAATGAAACTGTGTAGATGCACTCTCACAGAAGTATTAGCATTTAATAGACCATGTCATTGTAAGAAGAGACAGACAGGCTATGAGAGTGATGAAGGCAATATGTGGCAGAGAATGCTGGACTGATCATAGACTTATCCTCTCCAAGCTAAACATTTGCACTGAACAAAAGTGGTGGCCCCAAGGCAAGATGACTACCAGAAGACTTAAGGTCAACAGATTAGAGTGCTTCTGCAAGCATGATCAATTTGCTGCTAACTTGAAGGGAAAGCTAAGTCAACATATAATTGGCAAAAGTGGAGGGAAAAAAGTGTATAGCTTTCAGAGATATGATATACAGCATTACATTTACTCATCTGGGTCAGAACACTCACAAACATCAAGAATGGTTTGACAAAAATGATGGGGAAATTCAGAAGCTACTAAACAAAAAAGAAGATTTCCACAGGGTTTGCTAGTAGGATAGTTCATCTGTCTCTAAGAAAGCAGTATTTAACTCCATCAAAAGTAAAGTGCAAGCAAAGCTTAGAGAGAAAGATTCTTGGCCCAGTAAGAAGACATATGAAGTTCAGTTTTGTGTTGATAGCAACAATACAAAGCCCTTTTATGATACTCTTGGCCTTATGAACCAAAGACTTAACAAGGAATCTCAACTACTTGGTGCTGATGGAGCCACACTGATCAATGATAAAGACATGATCTTGGAGAGATGGTTTAAACACTTCCATAGTGTTCTCAACAAACTTTCATAAACAAATGCTAAAGCCATTGCCGTGTCCCTTAGGTTGAAGTCAATTCCTCTCTTGCTGAAATTCCAACAGAAGAACAGGCTTTGAAAGTCATTAGGCTCCTCTTGTGTGGCAAAATGTCTTGTGCCGATTCTATTCCAGCCAAGATTTACAAGACAGGGGGTCCACTGCTCATACAAAAGCTGATTTAAAATTTCGAGATTATATGACAAGAGGATGTCAGCCTCCAGGAGCTCAAGAATGCCTCTATTATTCATCTCTATAAAGGAAGGGGAAATAGCTTGTCCTGTGATAATCACAGGTGGGTCTCTCTCTTAGTCATTGCTGGCAAGATTTATGTTAGAGTCTTCCTTAATAGGCTGATGTTTATGTGGCAGGTGGTCTTCTACCTGGGAGCCAGGGTGGCTTTGGAGAGGGCTGAGGAAGAGTTGATGTGATGTTTGCTGCCCAATAACTCCAGGAGAAATTCCAGGAACAGAGCAGAGCAGAAGTCTGTATATCATGTTTCTTGATATGACCAAGGCCTTTGATACCATCAGTCATAAAGGCTTGCGGGGAGTGGGGGTGGCAGTGGCAAAATTTGGTTGACCAGAGAAGTTCATCAGCATTGTGTGTCAAGTTCATGGCAGCATGCTTGCAGTACTTCTGGATAATCGACAGTGCTTTTGCACCTTCCCAGTCACCAATGGAGTGAAGCAGGGTTGTTTGCTTGTACTCATGCTTTTTAGTATGATGCTTTCAGCAATGTTGTCAGATGTCTTCAATGAAGACAAAAACAGCATCAAAGTCAGCTACCAGATTGACAATATATTATTTAACATGAAAAGACTACAGACCTAGACTAGAGAGGAGGGAGAATTGGTATGACGTTTTATTCACAGCTGATTGTGTACTCAAAGCAGCCTCTAAGGTTGAGATGCAATAAAGTATGGATCAGTTCTCTGCTGCTTGTTTTAATTCTGCCTAACAACACATGCACAATGCCAGGAAAATCAATCGCTTCCATTTGAATTGTCTTAGGAAGATTCCGACGATTATCTGGCAAAATATTAGACGCAGAGTTCCTTTCTCGAGTTAAATTGCCAAGCGTTCAAACTCTACTAAAAAGAGCACAACTCCCATAGGCTGGTCATCTTGTTTGAATGTCAAACATATATTTAGCTAAAAGACTTTTTACTGAGAAATCTCACAGGGCAAGCACTTATATGGAGGGCAGAAGAAAACTCTCAAAGTCGCTTTGAAGAACTTTGGAATCAATTGTGAGACATGGGAGACACTGGCACAGGACTGCCCAGTATGATGTGCCCACATAAAAGAAGGTGCTGTGCTCTTTGAGTGAGGTAGAGTTGCAACAGCCCAAAAGAAACATGAGATGCAAAAATTTAGAGACATCTCCACTCCAAATGTTCATATGGGCTATTTGTGCTCAATCTGTGGTACAGCCTTCAGGGCTTGTATTGATCAGGCACAGCTGGATACACTCTACCTTGACCCCAACGTAGTAATGTCATTTTCATCCTCTTCGAGAATGAAGGACAACAACCAGCACTCTATCCATTAGGCCAAACTGATTCTCTCAGCCCTGTTCTCAAGGAACATTCATTGTATAGAAGGAGACAATATATACATATATAAATACATAGATAATAAATGCAAGATAGCTTTTTGGGGGAATCATTAGCACCTAAAGGGATCAGGAAAGACCTAATGCTGAGCTTCAAAGGAAACTAGAGAGTCTAACAGACTTTCTAAAATCCCTTCTGATCATTTGTATTTAACTTTTTATTTTTTCTCTGCCTGTATTTATATATCAAAGTTCATTTACTATTCTAGTTTCTTTCCTTAATGAATGTTTGAAAGTCCTCTTTTTTATTGAAGCTCCATTTATTTTCTCTTTTAGCATTATACTCAGTTTTGGTGTTTAAGTTCTTGCTTATAACCATGTGACTATTGCCTTTTGGGACATTTCATTCTATATTTTCTACTCCTTTGTAGTGATAGCTGCTAAATCATGTGAAATCTTTACATCTTCAATTTTTTAATTCTTTCTGGCTGTTGAAATCATTTTTTTCTTGAAACAAGAAACTCTGTGGGGGGCGGGGGTGGAGCCAAGATGGCAAAGTAAAAGCAGGTACTTGCTTGAGCTCTCTCCCAAACCTCTCTAAATACCTGTAAAAAAGGACTCTAAACAAATTCTAGAGCAGCAGAACCAATAAAGTGACTGAGTAAAACAAATTCCTAGCCCAAAACAATCTGGAAAGTTGAAAGGAAAGCTCTGTTGCACCATTCTAAGAGAGGAGTGTAGTCCACTGTGGGCACAGACTAGGGCCCCAGCAAATCTAGAGTAGGCCTCACAGGACTGAATCACTGGTGGCCATGGTGTTTTCTAGTCTTCTCAAACCACAAACACCAAAGACAACCTAGAAGGTCAGTAGGAAAGGTCTGTGGGACCTGGGTGAAAGAGGAGTGCTGTCTGGCCCCAGGCTGGTGGTGGGCAGCAGCAGCAGCAGTGGCAGAGGCAGCTGCAGCGGCTCCTTTGGGGGCTCTCGGCTCACGGTCGGGGGAGAGGGAATCCTGTGACTGATCAGAAAGAGATTGTAGGGATCTCTTTGCTGGTGCTGAGGCAGGATTCTCTTGCTTTGCCCTTGCTTATATGAGAGTCGCAGTCCTGGATGACAGTTCCAGGGTGAGGAGGAGCTCTGGCATGGAGGAGCTTCTGGCAGCAGTGGAGAGGGAACCCTCCTCACAGTTCCAAGGCAGAAAAGATTGCTTGCGGTCACTCACAAAGCAGAGCACAGAGCAGGAGAAGAGTAAATGCCTCTCCTTTGATCATACCACCTTGGAAGCTTGTAGGTTTTTTTTTTTACATTTTCTTTTGATTTGTAGCTTTGCCATCCTCTATAGCATAATAAACCTTTTCAGTTGTTTACTCATTTTCATTGCTGCGATGTCATGAAGTGAGTTCTAGTTTCCCCTTACTTTGTGAATCAGATCAAGTAGGATTATTCCTTTGCACAGCTACTGGGACTCAGTATCTGATAAAATTAAATTAAATTAAAATTTCTGGGAAAATTGGACAATAATATGGAAGAAGTTAGGTTTAGACAACACTTTGTACCATATGCCAAATTAAGATTCAAATGGATACATGACCTAGATACAAATGGTCACATCAAAAACAAATTATAGATATGTGTAAAAAAAAGCCAGATCTTTGGTAGAAGAAAATTTCATGACCAATGACAAAGAAGATCATAGAATATCAAATGAACAAATTAAATACATATAGTTTTAAAATGCATAAAAAAATTCAGTAGAGCTTAGATGAAAAGGAAACAATTTAGGGGCAAAAAAAAATCTTTGTAACAGATTTCTCAGATAAAAGTCTCACTTCTAATATCTAAAAGGAATAAATTGAAATTCATAAGAAAAGGGGTTGTTCTGTAATTGGTAAATGGTCTAAGGTATGAAAAGGTAGTTTTCAAGAGAAGAAACTAAGGCTATCTAAAGCCATAGTTTAAAAAAACTGGTTCTGAGGGGGCAGAGCTAAGATTGTGGAATGAGAATAAGCAACTTTGCCTTGTGTGTTGTTAATGGAAATGGTCTCCTTGACACTTGGTTCAACAGGTGCCCTTGGGGAGTTTGGCTTTTGTCTGCTTTGAGTGGTTCAGCTATTTCATTGAATCTTGCTAAGTGCTAAGCCCCAGGCCCAAACCCCTGTTAGCTGTAACATTAACATTATTGTGTAATAGTAATTAAGGTGGGACATTTTGCTTTTCTTCTCTTAAGTGCCTTTAATGATTCTGGGGCAGATAAAGTGGGATCTTTTTGTCTTGGAGCATTTCTCAGCACTGAGACAAGTAGGAGTCATTGATTTGTATAAGATGTGATCCTGGGGATGGAGAACTTTCCCAGACCCAGCCTTGGTGAGGTCAAAGCCTTCAGGGCTCCAAAAACAGGATATAACTGAGGAAAGCTTGGCATTTGATTTTTGGGGCACACTCATGAAAGGAGTGTTGAGACGCTGGGCAAGCTGCAAACTGCCCCCCAGCTTTGAAACCCAGATATTGGTACTGGTAACTATGAATTGTATTGGGTCTG
>JAQQSZ010000460.1:0-17678 GCA_028646595.1 Phalanger gymnotis | reverse complement strand
ACAGGCCCAATCCTATCAGTGATCACCACAGGGGTTTTACCTTTTCCATTTCCAATCATGGCTGATTTGCCCATTCCATAGGAAACTTGGTGGCCTCCTATTCCCTCATTCCCAACATACTGATACCATACAAAACATGTAACTGATTCAAATACCCCACCATAGATCAGAACTCTTGAGCTCAAGAGATTTGCCAGCTTTAGCCTTCCTCGTAGCCAGATTACAAGTATATGCCATCACACCTACTTTTCCTCTCTTTTCTTACAACTCAGACTTACACATATAATCTATTAGAAACATACTTTTTATTCTTAATCAAAAAAGAGGAAGAGGCAATTACAAAAGATAGACAATATTTATTACACTAAATAAAAAAGCTTTTACATCCCCCCAAAATTAATGCATCTAGGATAAGAATGGAAGCTATCAAGTGGGAACAAATCTTTTTTGTCAATTTTGTTGCATAAGAGTTTGATATCTGAGATCTATAAGCAACTTATAGATCTCTCTCTCCCACTTGCTCATCACTCCCTTCCCCTCCCTCCCTCTCTGTCTACATCTTTCTCCAGATGCATGTAAAAGATATATTTATATATTAATTAATTTTAATTGATCTATTATGTTAATGTGTTAATTTGGGGTGCAAAAGCTTTTATATATATGTATATATGTATGAAATGTATCCCCATGAGTGGCCAAAAGATATAAACAAACAGTTCTCAAAATAAGAATTGCAAACTATTAACAATCATATGAAAAAAGTTTCAAACACCTAATAACAAGAATGCAAATCAAAACAATCCTGAGGCTTTACATCACAGCCAACAAAATGCCAAAGATGATAAAAGATGGAAATAGTCAATGCAGGGATTGTGGAAAGATATTTCATTGTTGGTAAGGCTGCAAATTAGCACAACCATTTTGGAAAGAAATTTAAAATTGTTCTAATAAAGTGGCTAAAAATTTATACCTGTTGACTCAAAGATTTCACAGCTAGAAATATCACCAAAAGAGGTCAAAAACAAGAAATACTCTATGAATCTCAAAGTATTTATAGCTGTGCATTTTTGTGATAGCAACAAATGGGAAATAAAGTAAAAACTCATTCTTTGGATAAATGCTGAACAAAATGTGGTAGAGAAAATATGACTAAGAAATCACAAATAGGATGAATACAAAGAAACACAGAAAGATGAAAACTAATGCAAAATGAAAAAAGCGGGGCCAAGAAAGCAATGTAAATTGAAAACACACACACATAAATGGAAAATGAATGTTACAAAATTACGACAAACAACCTTGGCCTTCATAGAGATATGAGAAAATACTTCACTCTACTTTGAAAAAGGGAGGGGAAGAGGTCCACAGTGTGGAACATTGCATATATTGGCTATTTTTTTTCTTCAGTTCACTAAGTTTTGCTAATTTTTCTTCACTTCCTCGTTTTCAAAAATAAATTCTCATAAAAATGGCTCATGAGAAGGGATTAAATAGAGAGGGATAACAGGTAGGAATTGGGGAGATGTTAAAACAAAATATATCAATAAAATGTATTTTAAAACTTACCTGTCGTTAATGGTGTTAGAGATTCCTTGACAATGGAGTAATGGGACAGCAAACAGTCCTTCGACAACACAATATCATCAAGTGCAATATGTCCCCTTTGACCTTTCCCAACTTGACCTTCAAAGGTGACTTGGAAATCCTCCTCATTGTGCAGAATTAATTCTTTCCTCTTCCAGTAATTGCCTTGTTCTCCAGTAAGACAGAGTAGGACGTTTGTCTTATTTGTGATCGATATCTGAGAAACGGTGAGTGCTCCAATACCCTTTCCATACATGTGATAGTGGAAAATTATCTAAAAAAAAAATGGCATTTAATGTGGTCCTATTCATTTTCCTCATCTTCAATGATTTCATATTACAATATGCTCTTTTATTTATGATGCCTGGAAGCTAGTTGAGATATTTAACCACTCTGGCCCTTTCTGAATTCAGTTGCAAACACAGTCACCCGCAGAACAGCTAGGACTGCTCGAAACTCAATAAAAAGAAATTAGTGAACGGAACCACGAAAATTCCAGCTTACCAGGTAGCACTTACCAGAAAGTGAACTTCCCTGACATAGTCTCTGAAAAATCAGGTCATCTCAATGGCTCTATGAGTCCTCAGAACAAAATTTATTTCTACATACCACCTTGATTGACCTCATCTGATCATATATCTACATTCACACATCACATATCTGTAGTCTCTCAAAGATAGCAAATGGAAAGAGATAATCTAGTCTGAGCTGCTCAATTAACAGATGATATAACTGAGGCCAAGTGAGGTAAAAATGGCTATCCAAGGGGACAGAGGTGGCAAGTGACAGAGCTAGAATTAAATCCTTGTCCTCTGGTTCCAAATTGAAGACTCTTTACACTGGTTCACTGATGTTCTGATTACCATTTGTTTAATGAATTATCAAATAAATGCAAATTCCACCTAGTGTTAATAGATTTACTGGGTGCTACATGCATGTTAGGGGAGCTAGGTGGTAAAATAGATGAAGTATCAGACATGGAGCCAGAAAGACTTGAGTTCAAATCTGGCCTCAAACACTTACTAGCTGCATGACACTGGACAAGTCATTAAACCCTGGTTGCCTTAGTTTCCTCATCTGCAAAATGAGCTAGAGAAAGAAATGGCAAATCACTCCAGTATCTTTGCCAAGAAAATCTCAAATGGGGTCATTCAGAGTCAGACACAACTGAAACAACTTAACAAAAACAACATGAACAATAGAGGGTGTCCATAAATAAACTTGACCTGCCTTGGAATTGATCATGTACCTTGAAGGTTAATGGTGCAGAGAACCAACCATTTTGGTAGCATCAGAATGAAATGGAGAAAACTCACCTGGCTATAATTTCTAATCAGTCCTGCATTAAGTGAATTGTAGAACATAGTCCTGGTGAGAATTTGTAATAGTTTTGCCTTTGGCTACCTAGTTTAGCACAATGGGAATTTTTTTTTTCTGATTTTGTCAGTCAACTCAAAATTAGGCATATGATTGGTGCGTGATTTTCCACTTTCCCGTTTTCTTGCACCATTTCATCATGCCCACATGCAAAAATAACAAAAGAATTTCCATACGTAATATCTCACATTTCCTTTTCTGGATAATGGGAACAGTCCTGCTGAGGGCCATGTAAGCTAATCACCAGGACAACATGAGCCCATAAAAAAACATGCTTCAAATTTAACTCCTTCTAAGGATTTGTTCTTTCTCAGTGGATATTTCAAGAAGACTCAGTTTAAACTCTGTAAAAATGCTGCTTTAGGGTGTTTCACAAGGTCAAACATAAAAGGTGTTTTTCTTTGGAATTGGCAGGTAATTCTGCTTGCCTGATAAACATATTTTATACATGAAAAAGCCAATCATTACCAGCATTGACCTTTCACTTACTCCTCTGTATTCAATACATATCATAAATATTCATACAATGAGCTATTCATCATTAATTTTTCTACATTTCTTCCAGGCATGCTTTATTATTCTCACAGATGCTTATAAAAGCAGGGACTATGGTTCTGGGGACAGGAAAGAAAAGAGGGAGAAGTCCTACTCAGTTGCAAAAAGGTTCTTTAAAAATCATGGAATTATTGAACTAAAAAATTTTAAACAAATCTTTGAGGAAAAAGAGCATTTGGATTGTTACTAAATTGGAATTTTGTCTTTGTTTTATGATTACTTATGTTAATGCATCTTCTTATTAATTTGCATTATTTTACCTGGTATTCATTGTACAACTTTTTTTTTAAATTCTTTAGTGATTTTTTTAAGTGATTGAATGTTTAAGGGAGATAAAAAGAGTCACTTTTTTGAACTTTGAAATTCTTATATAATTTATATCCATTAAAATATTATAAGAAAGGAGAGAAAAAGGGAAGAAGAGATAGACAGAGAGAGAGAGAGAGAAGGGGGTGGGGGAGGGGGGAGGAGGGAGAGAGAGAATATACTTCCAACACACTAAGGAAATAAAACAATAAAATAATCATTCATATACTTAATCTCATCTCAATAAGCCAGTGAGCTAAGTATTATCATCCTAGTTTTCCAGATGAGGAAACTCAGTATCAGAGAGGTTAAGTGACTTGCCCAGAGCACACAGCAAGAAAATGTCAGAGTCAGGATTTAATTCTAAACTTCTTCTGTCTGCAAGCCTGCTACTCTTTGCATTATGCCAAGTGGACTTCTAGATAAAATAGGATTTAAATGATGAAATAAATTGAATGAAATATCACACAGCAGGAATGGAAGATTATTTGCTCTTGAAGTAATTATGACCAGACTAATTTCCTTTACAAAGCAGATCAAAAGAGCCTTTGAAAACTCTGAAAGAAATAGTTCCTATGCTCATGTGTTAACAATGATTAAACCAACATTACTCTATTTCCAGCTGTGTGACTTTTGCAAAGATACTAGTGTCTTAAACTGATTTTGCTCAGAAGACTGAAACTTATTAATTTATTGTATAAATTGGTCTAAAGTACATTTACCTAATTCATAGAAGCTGCTCAGCATATCTTCATTAATAGGAAAACCCTGCTTCTATGGTAGCCAAAAAGTCTGGCTACTATTGAGCATCAAAACGACTGGATAAAATGAAATGAATGCCAACTCTGTCCACATTTTGCAGCCATTGAATTATCGTTTTCATAATTCTAGCAATCTGTGGATCTCATTTGATTACAAAAGTCCTCCACCTACCACTGACTCAATCTGGTTCTTCCATAATTTCATACTAACCCCCTTCACACATTCCCTTTCCAGGATATTATTCATAGTTATTGTCCTTTCCTGGGTTTGCTTCTTACACCCCTGTACTTTGCCACAAGTGGTCCCCAGTGTGAGGAATGCACTCCCTTCTCAACTTTACCTTGTAGATACTCTAATTTCCTTCAAAGCACAACATACTTGCCACTTCTCTGTTTCTCTCACTTGTTAGTCTGCTCTCTGTCTTAAAATTAGTTTAGTATCTCTATATTGAAGTTTTTAGGTCCATGTCATACTGCTTTAATAGAATTTAAGCAGGGACTCTTTTTTGTCTTTGTGTCCTGAGGGCCTATCACTGTGCCTGATACATATTAGGTACTCAATGTTTGATGAGTAGATTTGAATTCCTGAATGCTATCTTTCTCAACTCAAAATTCACAAGTCAGCACCAAAGGAACATATACATGTATGTATATGTATGTGCGTCTAGCATTTCAGGAAACATCCTCTGCTCTACCAGACTAACTTCAATGAGTCAGCTGCACAAACAATGAGTATTGGCAATACCTCTGAATTTATAGTCTTAAGAGAGTTGCCTGGAGTGATAAGAGATTAAGTGATTTGCTCTGGGTTATACAGACAACATATATCAGAGGTAGGCCATGAAATCAGCTCTTCCTGGCTTCAGTCAGTCATCTACTTACAAGATAAAATTCCATGGTCCTTGTCCTGTCTTAACAAAACAAAACAAAAATTGCCACACTTACTTTTTCACAATGCAAGAGTTATATATAAAGTTTGATTGTTTTGTGCCTTTACAATAAGGTAAGAAAAAGTAATAAATCATATACCAGGTATGTATTGTACACATAGGTACATATATATGTATATGTGTATTGTGTATTTGTACACATGTATAGATGATGGATATAGAGATGGTTTAGATAGTTATAAATGATAGAGGTAGATATGATATAGATAATATAAATATATATATTAGAGAGGAGAGAGGGAGAGAGAGAGTTCTAAGACTACTAAACCAACCTTTACTATAGCAGAACATGTTCCCATTGAATTTTTTTCAATTATCAAGTGCTTATTTTCTATCTCTCTGACCACCCTACTCTACTGAAGAAAAAAAAAGAAAGAAAAAAGTCATACTAAATATTCATAGTAAATCAAAACAAATTCCCATATGTGCATTAATTTGGCATATTTAGTCCATCATTTGTCAAGATATTGAAGACAATCAATTACATAAAAACAAGATACACACATACAGAGAGAGAGAGAGAGAGAAAGAGAGAGAGATGCATAAATATATAGGATAAATTGGAGATAATTAAAAGAAGAAAAACACACACATATATATCATAAATTTTGAGAATGATGACTTCATATATATGTGAGTCACTGATTGAGCAGTTCTTTGTTGTATTTTCACATGGAAAAATAAGGCATTCAGACACTAGAGTCTTCTTTCTATTATCAATGCCATGACAATTTGAAAATCATAAGCCAAATAATTGGGTCTTATATGGTGATCATCACTATTTTCATTTCAGAACTATGCTGTTAATCTTTCCATAGTCATCTCTATCAAAAATGGGCCTAATCATTGTCAAATGATTGGAAAATTCTGGGGCTCCCTGAACTCTGTGCATGGAATACTTTATAGTGAGTCTGGGATCTTGAACATCTTTACCAAAATTAATTGTCCAAAACATCTAGAGCTGAAAAAGAAAAAGAATTTTGGCTTGACATATCCCTTTTTGGTTCCCCTGAGTCAAGTATAGATTAATATAGAGAAATCTCAACCAGGATTTAATCAGAATCTTCAATTGGCTATAAGTTCTTCCCTTTCTGCATTTCACTTTTAGAAAAAATAGCAAATAACAAGATAAACATTGTAAGTATGCTTAGTAAATGTGCTGATATCAGGCAATTGTTCAAACTATGTACATTAAAAATTTTCAGTGCTTTTTATTTGGAACCAATCCAGATTGAGCTCAGATTCTGACACCTACAACTGATCATACACAAAAACCTCTACAGTAAAAACTGTTGTTCAAAATGATGACCAGGGAGAATCCTCAGCCATAAAATAGCTCCATTCCATTAATAAAAAATTTCAGGAGGAAAAAAATTAAAAATAACATCGTGTTCATTATACTAGATTTAGTAAAGAATAAAAAAGTAAACTAACACATTTTTAGAAAGATTTTCAGCAATGCTTGTCCAAACTTCTTAGCCTAACTTTTAAGAGCCTCCATAACATGGACTCACACTCCCTATACAACCTTATTCTCCGTTCCACTTTACCTCAATGTGAAGTCAGTTCCAGCAAGGCTAGTGTCCTCATTTGCTTGACAAATATTTCATGTTTATTCTTACCTCTACTCCTTTATTTATACTATTCCCCAATCTCCAGAAATAGTTTCCTTCCTAACTATACTTAGTTAAATCTTCTCTACCCTTCGTGATGCAATTCAAAACTCTCAATTACTTCAATGCTCCTTCTAGCTCTAAATGAAACAAATCTCATTTCCTCCATCAAGTCATTCTCAACTAGTCCAGCCCTACTCTGATGTCGTAACTATTTTTACCAATTAACTACTACATTCTTATGTCATTTATTTTTACAAGTGTATACATTTTGTTCAGTACAAGGGATTATATTTACTTTGTGACTCCCACACATCTGACTACAGGAGATATTTGTTTATTATGTGCCCCTTTTTCCTCTACCCCCACCCTCATTCTACTCAATAATGTTCCAAGGTGAATATAATCCAACATTTCTTTGTTTTGGGAATGGAATGCATCTTTGTTCACTTCGCTGAATTTGACTGTATAGGTCAGCAAGTTTCCACTAAGTTTTTCTTTCCTTTTCCATACCTTGCAGTTTTTGCTCCTTCTGCTTATCATTGGGCTGGAAATGTGGGCTTCTCTCATCGGCTGCTGAGGAAATAAACTCCTTATAAAGATATAATGACCAGATGGGTCTTGAAAGGTGTGATCAGCAACTGGCTCAGTGCCTACAGGTGGGACGTTGACAGCTTTTAGATTCCAGTCCAAGTTATCATTTTGACTCTGCTCCCAAAAACAAAGATCAAATTCAAAATCACAGCGCCCAATGGATGAACCTAAAAAAAAAAAAAAATCCATGTAAAGGTAGGAAAAAACAAGGAAGATAGATTGAATTAAGGCTAATAATCCAAAAAAAAGAGCAATCTTTATATATTAGACAGAACCTGATATTGGAAGATCTTTTAAAACTGTAACTTTCTAGGGGCAGCTAGGTGGCTCAGTGAGTAGAGCACAGTCCCTGGAGTCAGGAGGACCTGAGTTCAAACTTGGGACACTTGACACACACTTACTAGCTGTGTGACCTTGGGCAAATCACTTAACTCCGATTGCCTTGCCAAAAAGCAAAAAAAAAAAAAAAAAAAAAAAAATGAAACAAAAAAAACTGTAACTTTCTAATAAGGGGGAAACTGATTGTAAAAATAGAGATTTGGGGGAAAAAAAGTTGGGCAGATTCTATGATTTAATTCAATTCCTTATCCTTACAAAGTTGACATCAAAATACAATTGCAAGACCATTAACATACCCTTACAAAATGTGTAGCTTTTATTCTTGAAAATACTATGATTTATTTACTTTATTTAGATATCATAAAATTTAATATCTTGCTAACCAAGATATATACATGAAATCAGCTTATAAGAAAACATAAAAATCAAAACTAAATTAGAAGAAAGGTTAAAGATAAGAAGATATGATATACAATTACAATAGCTCCATCTTTGCCCATTCAGAAAAGTTTCTGACACCAAAAAAACAAATAAAAAAGGGGAAAGGAAAGAAAAGAACTATAACAAGGAAAAGTCACTGACGCTCTTACCTTTTCTAAGGAAGTTTTAGAAATATAAATCAATTGCTACAACAAGGAAGTAAATAAATCTAGAAGCCATCTTAGTCTCTATGCCTAGTGAAGAGATATATTAGTCAATACCAACAATGGTTTGGAATAGAGGGAGAGAGACATATATGCTCATACCACTTGGATGGGCTGGAACTGTTTTTCTTTTCTATGTGCATCCTTTTCTATGTACATCAGTGTGTAGCATACTGCTTAGCTTAACAAAAAAGTTTTTAAAATTCATTTTAAAATCTTGCAGACGGTGTTTTATGGAAACATAAAATGGAAATATTATATGGGTATTAGTATATCACTCCAGTTTTCCACCCATTAGCTCTCTCTCTCAGTGTATGACAGGCCTATTACCTTTGCCATCATAATTCCCCTAGATATCTTTTATGTCACATCCTCCATGCATGTCATAAGTGGTAATATGTGGCTGGCTACTTATTATGTGGCTACAGCTACCATACATCTCTCTATTGACCTTTGGGTCACCCTAAATTTTGATTCTTTGGAGACTGTGAAGTTCTGAGATTCATGACCATACTAGATGAATACTTCTGTTAAAAAGCTGAGCTATTGCTTCAAAGTGAAGGTTCGTGCTGTTAAAAGAAGTGCATAATTTCCCAAAAGCAATCTATCCCATTCTTTTTTATTCTTTCAAATTATAGGTCCAATTCATTGACCATGTCCAGTGTCTGTATTATATATAGGTGTTGATAAACAACTGCTATGGACTATCCATCAAACTGTGTCAAAATATAAACCGATGGCCTTCTTCATCCATTTGTTGTTGTCTTTTCCCATGTTAATTGTCAGTTCAAATGTTATTTGTTTTTTTTTTTTAATTTTTGCAGATCTCAAGAGGATCTATGCTAATCTAGAACCCGATACAACTAGGCCAATGTAATGAGCCAACTTTAAATGCCATCTGAAAAGCTTCATCATCTATAGGGAATTCCTATTCCTTTTCCCCTTAGACTGCAAGATAGACATCTTTCTAAGAGTGGTGAACACCATTGGTGAAGAAACATTTCCCTATTTTAAGCATGATTCATGTGTATGAATGTATGTATAAGTGTGCATGTATATCATCGGCAAATTATATGACTATCAATATGTGGTCTGGTGAAAAATTTCATTTGTGAAAGTCTATCTATTATACTTTCATATTTTCATTACAGTTGCCTTTAAGACATGCATAGGTTCATCTTTCTTAGAAATATGTGACACAAAAGAAGGAGAAGATAGGCACAAGATAGAGATCATTTTTTAAAACACAAAAATACAAACAAATTTACCAAAGAAAATAATAAAAAAAATTTAAAGGCAAAAATTCTCAAAAGGAAAATGACTTTATACAAAAGGAGAAAGAAAAAAAAACTGAAGAAATAAGCTAGGAAAAATAATGCTGCTACATCATTAACGAATACCCGGTGGGGGGATAATAAGTGAATGAACAAGAGAAGGCAAATTTTTTAAAAAGCTCTAGAAATGTCAGTGAATCTGTCATGAGATAAATCATGTTAAAAAGACTACAAGGCTCACCCTTAGCATATTGAGTGGAGCCTTAATGCAGTATTGAAGGAACAGGAACAAGAGTAGCATTGGATAATAAGGTATGAACTAGTCATACTAAGGGAGTATCTACACAAATAAGATCATAGATCTATAAATACTTTATCCAAATTCCCCACCTCTTTTTATTTACTTACAGCATTCCTTTCTCCCATAATCACCTCCCAACCAGGTGACACTACCAAAATTCTGCTGATCTTTCAAGGCCCAGTTCAAGTGTCATTTGTTATCAAACTGCTTGTTTTTTTTATTCCCCCAACTGTATAGTTGCTCTGTACCTTAACCAGTAAAATATTATACATCTCTTCTTTGACATTTATCATATTTTCTTTCTACTATGCTTATTTAGAATGTTATTGTTTAGTAGCATTATTTGCATATTTTATCCCCTCTATGAAATGGAAAATTGCTTAAGGATGGGGAAAATATCATTTAAATATGTACATCTCCATTTATAACCATCACAGTTCATTGTGCATGATAGATGATCATTAAACATTTGCTAAATGATTGAACAAATTAATGTCCTTTTTATATTCTTTATTGAGTGCAAAGGGTGACATATTTGAGTACAACAAAAATAGATAGTGAAAATGCTTTGTGGCATTGTTTAAAATCCCTGCTTTGTTTATTAGAAAATAAAAATAAGAAATATGCTAGTTTTTCTACACATCCAAAATAACTTCAAATGACTGTGAATTGGAGCTCATGGATCATTATGCATAGACATTCTTCCCACATATACTCTGAGTAATTACTCAGATATTTACCGAAGTAATGTTATTTAACTGAATATATGAAGTCATGGGATTTTAAAATGTATAATACCCCTTTACTAATCACTGGCAGAACTTGGATCTGAATCCACTTTTCAGAAGCTGACCCCAACCTGTTCTTTCAGCATGCAAAACGCTCCCTAGGGCACCATTTCTATGATTAGGGAAATGCATCCTGGGAAATTACCATAGCAACTCCCACTTGAATAACCAAGGGGTAACTTCCTACTCCAATCAGAAGTGAGAATGATAACATTGCAAATTTTGCCTAGCTTGAAAATGTTCTAACTTCTTTATGGATAGTCTTACCATTATGGCAAAAAAAAAAAAAAAAAGACAATGTCGGGTTATGCTAGAATATAAAAACTCAAAAAAAAAATCATTGCTTCCTTATTTCAAAAAATAGATGTTATTAAATAAAAGCATCATTTTAGTATCTTTCTGGGAATATGAAGCTATAGTCTTAATCTCAGATGACTAATCACATCTCCCAACAAGGAATTTAAGATAGTGCAAATTAGTGATAAGAAAATCAGATAGCATTTAAAGGTATTGAGACTCAAAAATTAAGAAATACTTTAAAAGTAAGGCTATGAAAAGAGCATTTTTAATTTTATATTTATTTTAACCTTGACTTCTAATATTTCTATTCATAGAAATCTTTCATTCCTAATTTCTGTCATCAAATCATTAGGATAGCTAGTTCCCTTGTAAATGCCAATTCATTTTTTCAAATTTATGTTTCAAACTTTAATTTGTTTTCTCCTCTCTAATAGGTTGCAGTGGCCATAGATTTCTTTATAGGCCAGTATCAAAGACTAGATTTTTTTTTTCCTTATGGAAGAGGTTTCAAACAACTAGAATAGAAATCTAATTAAAATAAAGAATAATTCAAAATGTTATTCTAAATTCAAAGCAAATTTAAACTTTTGCCATTATTTAGAAAATATATGATTAGTTGACATAATATCATGAATGTATGTGTGTGAAAGATGAGAGAGAGAGAGACAGAGAGAGATGTTCCAGTGCTCTGATTCCAACATTACCTCTTGAAGATTTTAGAGTCACTCCTAGAGGATTTTTCATTCCTTACCATTCATTTAATGATTTAAAGAGGGTGGACTTATTTCTGCTGGATTGTTAATCAGGTAAATGTGAAATAACATAGTTATTATGTATGTGTATATATTTATGCATGTATATATGGGATGTCTTGATTCATGAAAAGCAATTATGATTCTGAAATCAAATGACTCTGAGTCATTTTTTTCTTTGTTTGGACCATTTTCCCCAACCAGAGTCACTCCAATAAAATCTTCTAATGTATTATAAGATTCCCCAAATGTATCTAATAGTCTTCAGCATGCAATAAGACAAATGAAAATTGGATCTATGATAGTACCTTTTCCCCCTACACAGAAAATGCATAACACCCAACAGGCTCACTGTGTTTCTTTCCCAACAGTCCACCAAAATCTAGTAGTACCATACTGTAGCTTACTCTCTTCTTAAAAAGTAAAAATACTTTGAGGATTACTGAACAAAATAATCTTCTGATTAGACCTCGGTGTCTACATAACTCTCTGGCTTTGCTCTCCAAATAGAAATGTTATACAGGGAAAATATAACCAAACATCTTTTTCCAAGGACCAAATGGCTCTAAGGTATCTTCTCTTCTCTAAAATGTTCAATCCATGAAATTTCAAACTCTTGAAACTGTGCTGAGGAAGAATGCTTCTTCAGGAAATCTCAAAGTGACTTACATGATAGACTGTCTTGAGTAAGCATTGCTCAGGAATTTCTCTTCTCTAGCCAGAAAGCTCCATTCTAGGAGTACATTGCCCTATCAATCAGCCAACCAATCAATCTACTCAAAAGACTGGAGTTTGGGAACACTGCCTATGAATTATCTTCTTAGGATGCATGCAAGTACCTTACACTGCCATGTGTTAGATCTATCTAACACTTGCCATGTGTCAAGGCCCAAGAAAGTCTCTTGTGACATTTTATATAGCACAGGGAAAGGTGACTCCTCTAAGCAGACTTTCTACCCCACAAGTTTCAGTTAACCAATTATTTTGATTTACCAGTTTCCTATCAGCACTATTCTCATGGGCATTTCAACACTTCATGGGGAGGTATCTCTCAGATGACTGTTAAAGATCTATGGTTGGAATCTCATTGAATTGATTAGAGAATAGACCAAATAAATGATAGACATGAGTGGAAAGGTTTCTTACATTTGCCTTATCATTCCATTTGTTTTAGAATTAAAGACTGAATTGTTTCAATGTAACTTTTTTCATACAGAGAAAATCATCCTAGAATGAAGGATATTGACCTTCCAGATGAAGTTGGTAAGACTGGGTAAATAAAAATGTTTATAGTTTGAAGGATATCTAACCTCAATTTAAAGAAATATACAATAAATAAATGTGCATAGCTGTGTGACCTTGAGCAAGTCACTTAACCCCAATTGCCTTGCCTTTTCCCCTCAAAAAAAAAAATGAATGTGCAATTTACTTCATATGATGAAAAAGGTTTTGAAAAACTGGTTATAAAACAAAACTTCATTGTGAACATTTTCTATTGATTTTAAATATACATATGAAGATATGCTTCCAGAATTTTTTGACACCAAATCATCAGTGAGGAATGAAGAAATGCAACCATGAATTCTTTGATCTTGCCTGACTACAATGAGATGTGAGTAGTGGAAACTTTCATGTTCTGTGGCTTTTTTATCTGGTAACATGAGGGGGAAAAAAAGTAATCTTTATAGTAGCTTCCTGTCCTTGAAAATGTAATTCCACTTTAATTCAACAAATGAAACTGAAGCTCCCCATGCTATTTACAAGGTGCTGTGCTAGGATTTAAGAATATAAAGATAAAATGGAAACCATTACTATCTTCATGATACTTAATTCTACTGGGGAAATGGTATGTATGTAGAGAAATAATCAACACTGAATGAAGTAAGCAGTCTTATGTTCAAATCCTGCCTCTTATCCAGCCAGGACAAAACTTTGAACTTCTTTGGACATGATTTTCCATATATTCAAAATAAAAATGTTGGAATAAATGACCTCTTAAATCCTTTCCAGTTTTAAGTTTATGAACCTAACTACTAAGTAATTTCTGGCAGGCCAGAAATGGGAATCCTTTCTGGGGACAGAGAGAAGAGGATATGAATGGGAATCATACATGGCTTCATGGAAAAGACATGTGGGAAAAAAAAATCTGGTGCTTATTGTCCACTGTACTTAATGATGATTAAATCATCAAAAGAGTTACCACCTCTGACCATATCTGCCACCTTCATTCCCTATCCTTCTAAAAACAGGTGTAGTTATTTTTCATTCATTTAATGATTTAAAGAGGGTAGAGTTATCTCTGCTGTATTATTAAGCAGGCAACTGTGAAATAACATAATTTTACTATGAGTATGTATGCATGAATACATGGGATGTCTTGGTTCATGAAAAGTAAGCAATTATGATTCTGAAAATTTGATACATTTAAAAATACATTAATTCTGACAGTAGCATATCCCAAATGGTTGCCATGTTCTCTAACTACGTCTGCATAATCCTTTATATGGCACTTTTACAATGCACTTGAGAGAAGCATAAAGACAAAAAAACTTATCAGAAAGATGGGAGAAGCACAGATTTTCAGTTTTATGGTATGCCCCTTCTCTATTCACATTTCTCCCTTTATACACTGGCTTTAAACAAAGCCATTATGTGATCTGTTTATATTTGATTATGCATAGAGAGTAGTAAAGATGGCCCTACCATCAACAGATTGAGCCCTAAAAGCAACTGCTTGAAACCTGATCTTTTTGCCCAGAAAGCCTTAGGGAAGGCAGGCTATCTGATAAGTCAGGAGGCCAAGGCTACTGCTTCTTTCTTTGAATACAGAAGTGTGTCAGGATTATGTTTGCCATCATCTTAAAGATCAAACCTAGGAGTGAGAGCAAAAAGCAATCGCTGAAAACGAAAGTCTTCAGTCACTTAACAAGTATTTACCAAGGACGCAAACAGTATACAGCCCAGTTCTGTTTGCTCTAAATATACTTTAAAAAGGATGACTTTCCAAGCTTCTCTATTCTCTCTCTCTCTTTTTTTTAATTTTAGAGGCAGGGAAAGCAATGGCAGCATTACAAGCTGAAAGGAAGTATTTCATTTTCATGTACACAACTTGCTGGCAGCACGAATTAGCAATGTGCTGGAGAGAGCTAGTTGTGCATTGTGATGTGATTTTTGTTTGGCCAACAGTTTAAGACAAGAACCAGGATCCTATAAGGCATACTTTACCTGCCTTGACTATATTAAAGAAGACCTTGACAACAAAAATTGATTTCAAATAATAGCCCAATGTTTCCATTCTAAAGCTAAAGCATTCAACTTTAAATGTGGGAACTACTCCTTCCCAATTAATCACTGATTTAGTTCCCCCAAAACAGGAGAGATTTGGGGTGGGGGGGTTACTTTGAAAATCTAGGTCTCTTTATAAAGGACATTGCAAAACGTGTGGCTGCTGTCAAGCTGAATTTCATTACCAGACCTAAACAGGAAAATGGGCAGTCAAGTATATTTTTTTTTAAAAAAAATCTAAGGAAATAGATTCATACAGATATATACAAACTCTGGCATTTATATTTTCTTCAAAGAAATTGTATGGATAAAGGATGAGAGTACTTGATTTTATGGTATTTATTTAAGACCTGAAGTTTTACTTAAACCTTCAGATCAATATTCATCAACAATGCTAGATGGCTGCTACAAAAGATGTTGCAGTGATGGTTTTCATTCAAGGAAGTATGAAGAGTCCATGTCAGAGAGTGAGTTTGGTGTAGTCAGGAAGATATAGGTTCATGGTTGTCTGCCTCTAAGTAGGTCACTGAATCTCTCAGCACCTCCAAGCAACTCTCTAAGAATATCAATTGGAGAAAAGATACCCTGGGAAAGGGAATTTCATTCTGGGTGTTCCCTTCTCTAATGAAATCACAGGTGCATTCCAAAAACAAAAGATTATTCTGATGATATTCTGAGAGGGAGAGAAAGAGAGAGAGAGAGAGAGAGAGAGATCGAGATCTGATCAAGGGAAGTGATATCCACTGTAATTTGGAATGAGGCTTCCTTTAAAAAGGGACACTGCAATGTGCTTACTGGAAAGTAAATGTCATGGTAAGGGATCAGAAACCCCATCATATCACATATAGTTAAGGATGCTAGCCGTATATGGCTTGAAGAGAAAAAACATAGGGGAAGGAGGAGGAGAATTACTTAGGATCATAGATTTAGACCTTATATATCAATGAACCAATCTCCTCATTTTACACACAAAGAAACAGAGGCTTAGAGATGTGAAAGAAATTCCCCATGGACACACATACAGTTAGTTATAAGGTAGAGCTAAGTTTCAAAGTTGGTTCCTTTGATTCCAAACCCAACACTACTACACAGAATAGTTACTAAGAAGTCTTCTAATATTTGATAGGCAAAAATCACAAAGAGATGGAATTGGCTTTATATAAGAAACAAATTCTCAATAATTAGAGTTGTCTGACAATAACAGACTTCTTGTTAAAGTATTCAGTCCCCCCATATAATTGTCTTCAGTTTTTAATAAGAAAATATGGAAAGGAAATTCAAGCAGAGGGACTAGAAGACCTCTAAAGTTCTTTGCAATTCTAAGAGTCTATTACTTTATCATTTTAATGGCTAACTCTCAACTTCCATGTATATATCAAATGCTTAGTTTCTTCCTACAATAGTGCTTTCCTTCAAACTATTTTTTCCTACTTAAATAAAAAAGCTACTCAAGCAATCTACTGTTCTCTGTTTTATCCTGTTTTATTTTATTTTCCAAATGTGTGGGATGAAAGACTCTCACCAATTAAAAAGTTAATTTATAATAAGGAGCCATCTCAAGGTAGGAACAGAAATAAATTTTATTCAATTCTCGAGAATAGGGCATCCTCTATCAGAACAGATCTAGCAAGGGAGGCACTTTACAAAAGGCAAAGCACCAATAATTATACCTAACACAAGAGAATTCCTGCCCACCTCTGACCCTTCTTACCATTGGCTGGGAGGCAGGCTTACAATCTGAGGACAAAAGCTAGGCAGAGGGGGGCAGAGCCAAGATGGTGGCTGGGAAGCAAGGACTAGCGTGAGCTCCCCACCAAGTCCCTCCAAAAACCTATAAAAAATGGCTCTGAACAAATTCTAGAACTGCAGAACCCACAAACCAGCAGAGAGAATCAGGGCTCTAGCCCAAGACAGCCTGGATGGTCTCTGGGTAAGGTTTATCCCGCACAGAGCTGGGAGCAGAGAGGAGCAGAGCCCAGTGTGGGCGGCACTGACCAACCAGACCAGGAACCAGGGGGAGTGTGCCCTAGTGCTCTGAATCAGTGAGCTTTGGAAGTTACCAGACTTCTCAACCCACAAAGACCAAAGACAACAGAGAAGGTTAGTGGGAAAATCTCCTGGGGACAGGGAGTTTGAGGGTTTGGCCACCACCCCAGGCAGCAGTGGAGGTGGGGCAGCTAAAGAAATACAGCTGCAGTTGCTTCAGGCCCCAGGCCCACCTGGTGGGAGGAATTAAGTGGCAGATCAGAGGAGGA
>JAQQSZ010000459.1:0-17717 GCA_028646595.1 Phalanger gymnotis | reverse complement strand
ATGATACGCACGTGGCCCATGTTGAATTGCTTGACTTCTTAGGGAGGGAGGGAGGGAGGGTGGGTGGGAAGGGAAGAGGGGAGAGAATTTGGAATTCAAAGTTTAAAAACAGATGTTCAAAAACAAAAAAAGTTTTTTGCGTGCAACTAGAAAATAAGATACACAGGCAATGGGGCATAGAAATTTATCTTGCCCTACAAGAAAGGAAGGGAAAAGGGGATGGGAGGGGAGTGGGGTGACAGAAAGGAAGGCAGACTGGGGAACAGGGCAACCAGAATATGCGCCATCTTGGAGTGGGGGGGAGGGTAGAAATGGGGAGAAAATTTGTAATTCAAACTCTTGCGAAAATCAATGCTGAAAACTTAATATATTAAATAATAAAAACAAATAGAAAAAAAAGAAAAAGGAAGAAAAAAATTGAAATCTTGTTACAAATCTACAGTCAAACAAAACATATTCCCATGTTGACTGTGTGCAAAACACATGTTTCTTTGTTTAAAAAAAGAATCAAGTTGGCTAATGGCTTATCTATTTTTTAAAGCTCCTAGTTTTATTTATTAATTTAATGTTGTTCGTTTTTTTTTTCCTTCTGACTTTGTTAATCTATTCTTTGATTTTCAGGATTTTTGTTTTGGTGTTCAGTTGAGGGAGTATTTTGTTGGTTTGGGTTTTTTTTAGTTGTACCCCAAATTTATTGTTCTGCTCTTTTTCTTTGTTATTGACAAAAGTGTTTAGAGATACAAATCTCCGCTAAGATTGGTTGCTTTGGTTGTATCTCTAAAATTTTGCAATGTTGTCTCATAGCAGTCATTACTTTAATTAAATCGTTGATTGTTTCTAAAAAAAAATAGTGGAATGTAATGGAAAAGTGGGACTTTTTGTTGTCTTTTGTTTTGGAGTGCTTCTCAGCACTGAGACAATCAAATGTCTTTGATTGAGTCTTGGCTTTGCTTGTAGAAGGCTCCCACTCTTTTGCTAGTTAGGTCAGGAGAGGTGTGAAACCCTTAAGAGGTATATATATTGAGGTTAGCATTTTGTTTGGGGCTCACTCATTGGAAGAGTGTTGGTGTGGAGACTCTGAGTAGCCGTTAAGGAGCCTCACTTAGGTTTTGAAAACCCAGATATTGGTGTTTTTCTCTCTGGTAACTATGTATGTATAGCTTTGGTCAGACAGCTAGAAGCCTGTCTGTTGATTTGTGTTATTTGCTTTGTTTACATTTTCTCTGTTTGTAATTTCTGTTTGTATTTGCTCTGAAGTTCAGGGTGCTGACGTTTCCCCCTGAACTAAGTGAATGATATATGTATGTTTGATTAAAGTGAGATTGTAAACCCCTTAAAGTTGCTTTCCTTGGAAAAGCAGATCAAAGAACACGTGCTAGTAGCCCCGTTGTCTGCTCACGTTACTGGCCTTACATAGCCACAGTAGCAGCAAGTAGCAACATTGTTGTTACATGGAGTGATTTGCCATTTCCTTCTCCAATGTTTCCCCATTTTACAGATGAGGAACTGAGGCAAATAGGGGTTAAGTGACTCACCCAGGGTTACAAAGCTAGTAAGTATCTGAGGCCACATTTGAACTCAGATCTTTCTGACTCTAAGTGTCTAGAAGACACTTAGAAAGACACTACCTACTACACCACCTAGCTGCCCCTAGTCTAATAGTTTAACAATGACAAGTATATATAAAAATTGAATGGGTTGTTTCTAGAAGTAAATAATAGGTTCCCTCTGTGAATGAAAGTAGTGGAAAGTCTTCAACTAAAGACTAAATGACTACTAGTTAAATATGCTGTAAATGAGAGTCTTTTGGGCCACTTTCAACTATGAAATTCTGGAATTTTTTTCTAAAGTAACAGGAAAGATGCTCCCTGCCTTTACGGAACTTAACAATGTCATGGCATCAACTAGGAAATACCTATAATAATGCAGAAAGAATATAGTATATTTAAATAGTCACAATCAGCAAATAAGTTTTTTCTTGGCTTGGAGTTATCTATAAACGTCATTAATCTCATAAATATGCACTTCCAGCATAGCTAACTTGTGTTTCTAATTAGTTATTGTTAAAATGCTTCATTTTTATTTGGACTCTTTTTTATCCAAGTTTTTCCTGTACCCTCTTTTCCAATATAAGATTCAATGCACTGTATGCATTTAAAGATAATATTCACAAGAAGAAACTGTTTATGAGCTAAGTGCCTAGACATCACTTTGTGTCACCACCAAGCTCTTGTCTTTATAGAAATCATGGTGAACTTTATGTTCCCATGCTTGCTGACTTTCATACGAAGTACAAATGTAGCAGGCAACAAAAACTCAAAACCAAGTTCAAGATAATGTTTCATAAAGCAGTATGATTAGTTACAGTTATTGTGAATTTCTTTGAAGTTTTTAAAATACTTTTGTTTTAGAAATTCAGTATATGAAGTGAATTCTATAAAGGCCCATGGCCCATGAATACTCACCTAGAGGCATATTTTGCCCGCTCTTTCTTAGTCTATGTAATTTTTACAGTTTCTTTCATTACTGATTTGTTGAAAATTACATTTTACTTGACACTTGGATAGATGTTTTATCTTTGGGGTGGGTACTTCTTTCCACTGATTCAGGCCGCATATCTTCTTACGCTAAGTGATTCTTATTCCCGTCTTTCTGTAAATCCTCAATAGAAGTTCTCTCTCACTTTCACTACATGGCCAGCCAACCTCCTTTTCCTGTTATGCGTATATGGACCTGGAGAAACAAGTCTCCTCAGTGCTGTGTTGTAGACTATTTATACTACGTGCCTTCCATCGCCTTAGAATGATGTTATTTGTAATCTTTTTTCTTCCAAGGACATAGCGTTCTGGGATTTGTAACCATGTAGCACTAGCGAGATAATTTGGTGTCAAAGAGATGGTTTTTCACAGCAGTGAGCAATTTGTGTTTACAAACTTCCCTCTTTCTCCAGTGTCCATTAGAAAGCATTTTTAGCTTTTTCCATGCTGAGAATCTTCAAAGATGAGCCAAGCTATAGATTACATGTGTCTGTTTTCTAAGGACCAGCCTAGTTAAGTTTGGCTGCTGGATGATTATCAAGCTATAGAAGCCTGTGAAGACTGTATCGAATAGCAGATGGGTTGTCTTGTACTTAGAGCATACTGGATGTGTATCAGCAGCAGCAATGGACTAACTCGATGGGTTGCCTATCCAGTTGCATGCATTTCACCATCTGGATATGATGCCCCCCCCCCACTTTGTATTTTCGACACTAGAAATAAAAAATGAATCCCTTTGCCTTTACTTATGGATTGTAGTGTTATTATTCCATTATTATCTCATTAATAGTTAAACTTTTCTGTAGGGCGAGGCTTTGCCATCTCCTGAATTTATCAGGAGTCTCTTGGAATCACCAAGAGTCTTTTGGGAATTTTTAAAGTTGCCTCCAAATATGGGGCATAGCCAGGGGTGTGACATAAAATGTTTAACAAGCAGCTCTCTGAAAAAAAAATGTATTCTGGATACATTTAGGTTTAATCTACATTATTGACATTTTCTCAATCACTTTCTTAAGTTTAGATAATTCACAAAACAATAAGTGAAACCCTGCTTTGTAGTACTTAATTGATTTTTCAAAGTGAAAATGCTCACACTGAAAATTGAAGTATAGCTCTTGTGAGGTGGTTCCATCTGGCTCCAGCATACCCCTGACACATTGATTTTCTTTTGAGGTCACTGGAGTCATACTACTGAGTAGTAAGTAGTGTGGTCATGTGTGTTATGCTAGCAGGTCAGAATAGGAGAGCGTGTGATGCTGAAGAGCAGAGCAGAATATAACTTGCTCCTTCCTTTTCAGTAGGAGAAATGGAAGAAGAGTATAACAATCTGTTTCCTTCTACTTCATGCTCCCTCCCCTTCAGAGGAAAATCAAATCAAAAATCTGTTATTTGATACCTTCTATGTGCTGAGCTTTGAAGGGATACAGACAGGTGTGGTCTCTGTCCTTGAGGAACTGAAAATTAAATTAAGGGAAGGAGATGTAATAAGTGAAAGTTAACAACAAAGGAGTTAGTTGTTTTCTAGGTCTCTTATTCTAAATGTTGCCCATCCTGTTCATTGGGATACCGGTGGCCCTTTTATTTATCTGGTTTATTTAAAAGAACCTGCTTTCTCAGTGTTCAAGGATGGGGGATTTGTCAGTGTAAGAACCTCACTGATGCAGGTGACAACTCTTTTAGAACTTAGAGGACAATTAGAGAGGAAATAATCAAAAGCTACATTTTTCATATGGTGTCAAGAACTCTTTCTCCCCAACTGAGAAAAGAATCACAAACATTTGCCCTTTCCCCCTCCTAATAGTAGGCCTTGGGACATATGACAGGGTTGGTATTTGTAAACCTTAAGGTATTCTATGGATGTTAACATCATTAATTATTATTACATTAATATAATAATTTCCAAAAAGTCTAAAATGTTATTTTGATTTTTGAGATTTTTTATGATTTGGTTATTTTGCTTTGACAAGCATTCATTGCCTTTGGAGGAGGTTTCTGAGCGGGTAAATTTTCATCATCAGCTGCAAATGCTTTTTTCAAATCTATATAACCCTTTGATCATGCACTTCTATCTAGTCTATATTTCTCCCCCCTGCACTGGATTTCATCGTTTTTGTCCAAATACCATTCCTTTAAAGAGCACCCAGCTTTAGTACAATTACATGTACAGTAAAGCTCATGTGAAGAGCATTGGGTCTGAAATCAGAGGACATGAGTTTGAATCCTGCCTGTTACTTACTGCCTTGATCTCAGAGAAGCCAGTTCACGTATTTGGGCCTCAATTTCTGTATCCATAAAATAAGATGAAATAAGAAGGTTGGACTGTGTGATCTCCAAGGTCCTTTCCGGCTCTAAATCCTATGATCTTTTTTTGTAATAAACTTGATTCCAAATTTGTGAAGTCGGAATTATAGGAATTGATTACAGTTTGGGTAGAACAGACATTAAATCTTCAATGTGAGCCCTTTATACCTCAGGAAATCAGTAAGTGCTACAAAGTAGGGCTTCATTTATTGCTTTGTTGATTGACTAGACTTAAGAAATTGATTGAGAAAATATAAATAATGTAGATTCAATTTAAAAGTGTATCCAACATACGTGGTTTTTTTTTCAGACAGTCATTTATTAAACATTTTCCATCACACCCCTCGTTATGCTCCATAGTTGGAGGCATCTTAGATAATTCCACGACTCTTGGTGATTCTAAGAGACTGATGATAAATCCAGGAGTTGATACTACCATCATAGACCATATAAATACTGCCACCATCTCATACTGTGCCATATAGAGATCCTTCTTTCTCTGCTTTCATAGACATTTCTAGAGGTCATGACATGTGTCCACATGGTCTAGGGAGTGTTTGGAGGCCACGGGGGCAGCTATCATCAGATAAGTGCTACTTGGCATCCTTCTTGTTGTTATTCACTTGTGTCTGACTCTTTGTGACCTCGTTTGGGGTTTTCTCGGCAGAGATGGGGACTTGGACTGAAATAACTCAATGACAACTACTTCTTGACTCCAGGCTCAGCACTCCATCCACTGAGCCACCTAGCCACCATTTCCTTCTCCAGCTCATTTTCCAGATGAGGAAATTGAGGAAAACAGGGTAAAGTGACTTACCCAGGGTCACATAGCTAGTAAGTCTCTGAGGCGAGATTTGAACTTAGGTCCTCCTGACTCCATGACCAGCGCTTTATCCACTGTACCACCTAGCTACCCCACTTGGCCTCCTTAATACATAGCTATTTCCAGAAGACGCTCCTGCTTCATGGGCCATCACCTACAAGCGGGGCTTTTGTCTACGGAGATCCCAGCCATCCCTTACCATGCTGCTGGTTCTGTCATTGTTTTTTCCTCTTTCTGTGAGGGTTCTGCTCCTGAAGTTTGGGCAGCAGGGTGAAGGTCACTCCACCTCACTGCATAGTCAGGCTCTGTGTCTGGACAGTGGGCAGCAAACATGAAGAAAAGAATGCGGTGCCTGTTTATTGATAGCTACTGAAGCTCCTTCTGTACGCCCTGGACAACCCAGGATAACCAGAAAGGGGACCAAACTCCATTTGTATCTATACTCAACCATAGAGATATAATAATAATTTGTGTTTCTTTGTACAAAACACAAAACTGTAATTATTTTTAGTTTTATGGGTCATGGAATTGATGCTCAGAGAGGGTCAAAAAATAAAATGATGGGGAGAGAGAAGACGCATGTTGTATCAGGGCAGATGGCAAGAGGATAGCTAGCTGATGTTTGTATAGTGCTTTAAGGTCTTCAAAACCTCTTCAAATATCTCATGTGATCCTCACGATCCTGTGAGGTAGGTGCTATTATTATCCAATTTTTCAGATAAGGGAATTGGGGCTGAAACAGGTCAATTGCCTTATTTAAAGTCACAGAGCCAGGATTTGAGGAAGGTTTGAACTCAGATCCTTTGGGACTCTTACCACTTTAGCCATTACACCAAATTGGCACCTCAGTAGTCCTAATTTCCTGGTGTGTAGCTAGATGGGAGGAGTAGGATGCTCTAGAGTCAGGTAGATATACTGGGTTGGTTTAATTTGTACTCACATACCTCATTCCCAGGGCTGAGCTCCATTAGGGAGGGAAGACTTGGGGTGTGGTAAGCCCATAAGGTGCTTGGGCATTCCATCTGGGCAGATGGAGGTGCAAGGAGGCAGCATAGAAGGCAAGTTGCCTGGATAGGCCTTAATCTCCTCATGTATGATTGGATGGGATGGATAAATGAGTTGCTTACAACCGTATCAATATGAAGTGATTGAGCCAGGAGTCAAGCTCAGTTGGACCCACCACTCCCATGCACGCAAAACTCCCATAAGTCTCTCTTACTGCCATGATCCAATACAAACTCATCCGTTTTGGTATTTAGGGCTCTTAACAACCTAGCCTCATCTTACCTTTTCTGCCTTGTTACATAGGGTGTCCCAAAACCCTTAATAGTTTAAAACTATACGAGACTTTTGGGACACCCTTTACATCATTGCTTTTCACATACTCTTTGGTCTAGCCAAAATGGCCTTATTATTCCTAACACACGATGTTCCATTTTCCACTGCCATGCCTTTGTCCTGGCTGTTTCCCAGGCCTGTAATGCCCTCTCTCCTCATCCCTACCTCTTAGAATTCCTAGCTTCCTTAAACTATGTTTTGCATAAGGCCGTTTGTGATCTCCACAGTTGCTGTAAAAGGACCTTGTACACTTTTGGTATACATCTGCATGTGTACAAGTTATCTATCTTTACATAATATTAAGCTCAATCTCAGTAGGGACTGCTTTTTGTCTTGTATCTTCAGTATCTAGCACAGTACCTGGCACATAGCCGGTGCTCAATAAATTCTTTTTAAATGATTGCTTGATCATGGTAGAGGAGCACAGACTCTGGAGTCAGAAGAAGACCTGGGTTCAAATCCTACATCTGACTCACACTACTACCTGTGTGACCTTTTTTAACCTCCCTGGGCCTCAGTTTTTTCATCTGTAAACTGAGAGAACTGGGCTAGATGGCCTCCAAAGTCCTTTCTAGCTCTACATCTATGATCCTATGTCTCCAAGTGCAGGGCTCTTTCTATTACATCATACTGTTTCTTATTTACAGTTTCACATATGAGTAAATACACCTGGACCTATGCAAGTTGTCCCAAAACTCTTGGTGCAGTTTTCTATTATCGAAAGCATGAAGCTGCACTGAGGCTTTTGGGATACCCTATGTATGTTCATAAAAGCATAGAAGGGTCAGCTTGAATTTGGGTAAATAAAATGTACTTCATCTCAGTTTTTAACCTGTGAGTTTATGCATTCACATGAAATACTATTCTTACTTCTGGAATGGGGAGATTGATGCATGCCCAGATTTCCACGAATTCCAGATTTGTAGAATCCATATTTATCGGTTTTGCTACATTTGGATATTTTCTTCACATATAGACATACATTCAAGAGGAAAGTTTTTACCAAATACTAGTTTTTCTTCCTGCGACAATCATGTCATAAAATAAGTATTTCATAATTCCATAAACACTTGTTAAGCACATATTACACATAAGGTGCTATACTGGACACTAGGGATACAAAGATTTAAAAGATCCTTAGGGAACTTATAATAGGAAGGTTTAAAAATGTTCACAAATAAATATCATAAAATGTGATGTGATAAAGAGAAAGGAGAGCTCTAGATAAACTGTTATAAAAATCAGAGGGGAAAAAAATCACTTTTAGTTGGGGGAAAGGGAGGTATTGAGGAAACTTTATCAAGGAACTTACCTTTGAGCTGGGCCAAGAGGTAAGAAAAAGATGTCAGGAGGTGGAGACGTGGACGGGACTCAATTCTAGGCAAAAATTATGTTAATTTTATTCAGCATAAAAATAGAAACCTTGGTATTGGTCACTATATATTAAATGTTTTAAGGCAGTTCAAAATGGCAATATGGTTTTCTGTCCTGAACAGAATGATATTAATATTCAAAGTTATGTGATCTCTATGCATAATCATCACCATAATGGTAACTCTTATTTAACTTTGTAAAGTTCTCTACATATATTATTGTCTTATTTTTTCCCCTCATAATAACTTATTTTTTTTAGCTAAATACTATCAATCTGGATTAGGAAACAGTTAGATGTTAAGATCCTCGAGGGTAGAGAACGATGTCTCGTGGAAACACTTCCCAACACTTAGCACAGTGTTGTAAATAGTGGATACTTTTGGGTGTCACCTCCTTTCCTTGATACCTTACTCTCCCCCAAGTAAAAGTGATTTCCTCCTTCCTCTTACTTCTTACAACATTTCGTCTAGAGCTCTCCTTTCCCTTGATCACATTCCATTTTACAATACTTATTTAAGAACATTTTTCCTATTACGATTTATCATATTTAGTTTGAGGAGATAGTTGTTATACTGTAATAACCCCATCAAAAGGAATTAACTCACATAAATTATATTCTTTTTTAGATGAAAAAAAGCATAATTTTGGAATACTGATATTGTGTACATTTCAAATATTGTCTAAGAGCTTTTACCTCTATAGATTATTTTGGAACTCAATTATATGAGCTGAATGTTGCTGCATGTAGAGATTAGTTTTGACTATGGAGATCACAGGAGTGGTTATATCCAGTAAAGATAGTCTCCTTATTGTCTATTACCATGCTCATTCCCATTTTTACAAACACGTCCCCCCTTTTTTCCTGGCGGTTCCACCGTACTCTTGGAATGCCCACAATCCTCTGTTCACCTACGCTTTCCTTAAGGTCTCAAATCCCACCTTATCTATAAAGTCTTCCCTCAACATTACGGCAAAATGCCAGTGTCTATTACAGTTCCATCTTTTTGTAATGATCATAGTGCTTATTACCATTGTCTTATACTTTGAGAATGAATTAGACCATCTTTTATTAATAGTTTTTCCTATTATTTGTGATGTGGTAGAGAGAGCTCAGAGTTAGAAGGTTGGTCTGAGTCACAGGTCTGTTACTGACTAACTGCATGAGACTCTGAGAAATTAAGTCAATTGTTCATTTAATCTTTCACAACCTCTGTTTACTCATCTATAAAATTGTTTGAACCAAGTGATTTCTGAGGCCTTTTCATGAGTCTCACATAGTAAAGATTCTCAGTCTGCTGAGAAAAGGGACTGTGCCATAAACTTCATTTGTAGAATATAAGAAACTCATCCTGAGTGAAGATTGTTTCGTTCTTTGACCTTGAACTCCCAGGCCTTACATAGGGCCTGGCACATAGTGAGCCCTTAATGAGTATTTGTTGATGAATTTTGTGTACTAACGCTTATGTGAAATGTCTGCTGGCTTAATATCTTTTAGTGTTGATTCAAAAAATAGGTTGTTATGGTTTTTTTTTAAAGGATCAGAGCCTTTGAAATTTATGTCTTAATACGTTTCTCTGGGACTGTTGGATTTGCTTTTATTTAACTAAAATATTCTATACTTTGATAGTAGAGATATAGTCTTCCTATAGCATAATCTCAGACTAATCAGTCAGTAAGGATGCTTTGATACCTGCAGAGAAGTTATACCTTGAAGGCATTTCAATTGAGTGTTACAGCTTAGTGTTAAACAGAGAACAAATTTCGGATATACACGTAAGTAAGTGGAATCAATTAGACAAAAGAGCCATATGATTTTTTTCTAAGGGGATGATCATCATGCTTGACTGCTCAAGTAGAAATCTCTTTTTTCAAGGAGATAAATGTCAGACATAATTTCTTTAGATGTGCAAAATGCCTTTGACACAGTTCCGCAAACAAGCCTACTAACAAGATTGAGTTACCACGTTTACTATAACACTGGGGGAAGGAGTATGTTTTGTAATGGATAAGAAACTGGCTTAGAGACAAGACGGAAAAGAAAGGGATGGGTACTTCTGTGAATGGAGAAATATGAACGGTACATCCTCCTCCTTACCCTTCAGGGTTCAGGGCTTGGGGGCAGGAGGAAAGCATATGACAATAATAATCACGACAACGACTAGCATTTTAGAGTGCTTTACCAAGTCACCAAAGCACTTTGCGAATATTATCTCAATCGACCCTCACAACAGCCCTATGATGTAGGTGCTATTAATATACCCATTTTACAGATGAGAAAACTGGATCACACACTAAGTGTATGAGGCTGGATCTGAACCCTGATTCCGGGTCCAGCTCTCTAAATTCCAGGTCTATCACTCTATCAACTGCTTCACCTAGCTAGTTAAGATAATTTCCTTACATTTTAGGAATAATCTGGAAAAATGGGTTACATAATAAAATTTTCAATTTGCATTACATAGTACCTTCTTTTGGTCAATGGAGTAAACTATAGGAAGATATTATATGGCTACAAGAGCAGGCGAGTGAGTTTTAACGTATATAAGGTCTATGAACTCGGATGGAAAAAATGTCATATCTTCATTTTTCACTAACCTTTTCTTTCCTTTGCAATTCTATATATTTAATTTTATGCATTTAAAAACACCAACCCAAGATGGGGTCCACAGGTTTCATCACACTGAAGTCCATGACATCCTAAAGCTAGAGAACCCCTGCTTTCATGGACCTGTGACCTCTCCAATGTAATGATTTCATTCATTCACAGTAGTGCAGATCACAAGCCAGTCACAGCATGAGGAAGCTAGGTAGCACAGTGGATAGAGCCCTTGACCAGGGAGTAGGGAGACTCAGACTGAGCCTCAAACACTTAGTATCTAGGAGACCCTGGGCAAGTCACAACCTTTGTCTCCCTCATTTTCTTCATTTGGGGATCATAATGGCATCTACCTCCTAGGATTGTTGTGAGGATAAACTTGGATAATATTTATATAGTGTTTTACAAACCTTAAAGCTCCTCTCATCATCATCATCATCATCATTATATTACATATTATTTTCATTGTATAATTTATAATATTTTACACATTATATTATATTTAATTATTATATATATTATATATTACAGCTATTATTATTTTGATGAAAATTATGTAAATTACACTATGGGCTTTAACCTAAGACAGAAATATAAGAATGCTCTTCTTTGAACAAAAAGACTGGTTTAACGAAAAGACTAATTTTGGAATCCAGAGAGATCTGGGATCAAACTCTGTTTTTGACACTATTTAGGGGTATTACCCAGACATCTGTCATTGGCCCTGTGAAATTTAGCATTTTAATCAATGACCTGGATGAAGGTGTAGCCTTCTTTGCAATTTTGCAGGTGCTATAACATTGAGAGGAATCATTAACATGCTGTATAATAGTCTGGACCCCACAAAAGATCTTGGCAGGAAAAACTGAACTCAATGGCCTCTAAAGTTCCTTCCAACTCCAAATCTATGATTCTAAGAAAGATGGGCTAAAATCTATGAAATTTAATAGATATAACTGTAAAGACCTATGCTTGGCTTAAAAAAATAATCAGTTTTAAAAGTATAAGGGAGATGTGATTGGAAAATTATTTGTGTGAAAAAGAATTGCAGTTTTTCATAGTCTTCAAACTTAGATATGAGTCAAGAATTAAAGATGGCAGCCAAAAAAAGCTAATGGATCTTAGGCTACATTAAGAGAGGCATCCTATTAAAAACAAAAGTAGCAGTACTCTTGATCACACCACATCCAGAGATCAATTCAGGGAAGGGGGTTTTAGAAGGACACTGGCAAGCTGGGTAATACCCAGAATAGGGGGAGAAAAGATGGTGATGGGACTTGAGGTCATGTTATGATGAATAGTAGAGGAACTGAGGGTGTTTGTACTCAATAGAAAAGACTTGGGGGAGGGGCATGATAGTTATTTTCAAGTATGAGAAAGGCTGTTGCAAGAAAGGACAGTTAAACTTATTCTGTTTGACCTCATAGAGCAGAACCAGAAGCAATGGCAACAAATTGTGAAGAAATATGTCTTTTCAATATAAGAACTTTATGGAAAGTAGAATTATTCAGAAGTAGAATGATATGCCTCGGGGTGGGGTGAGGGTGGAAAGTAGAAGCTCCTCTTTAAAGATCTCTTTGGAAAGCTGGGATCACCACTTATTGGGGATGTGGTAGAAAATACTCCTTTGTAGGTACAGTTGGCTAAACAGTCCCCAGGGTCTTTTATAACTCAGTGTAACTCTGTACTAACTTGAAAGAGTTAGTTACAAAACAAAGAACCAAGACTCTATTTTGTAAGACAAATATTACACGGAAGAGACTTATCCAAAGAAGGTTCAGAGATTTGAAAATTCTAAAAAAGTTTCAAGAAAACTAGATAAAATCAGAGAATGCTAACCCATAATATAAAGAAAGTGAGGGATATTTGTAATACATTAGTAATCATATGTGGTAGAACCATTGAGGGCTGCACAGTTTAGATGGGCCACTGGATGAACCACTGCTTACCCAATGTCATTTTAAAAGTCTGCGCTCTGAAAATGCCAAATATTATTTAGAGGATTAATATACCTATTTCACCTTGTCTTACTTCTTCTGACCGTTACTTTCCTAAAAGCATATTGACTCGTTAATGAAGGAACCACTAATAACTCTACTTGTTAATTTATCATACGATGTATCAGTTAGTTTTCAGTTTCCTTGTCTTATCATCATCAAAAAATGTTGGAGTGCTACCCAGCTAGGTGGCACAGTGGATAGAGTACTGGACGTAGGGTTAGGAAGGATTGCGTTCAAGTCTGACCTCAAACACTTACTAAGCTAGGCGACTCTGGGCAAGTCACTTAACCTCTGTTTCAGTTCCTCATCTGTAAAATGCTTATGAAAATAATAGCACCTGCCGCTCAAGGCTGCTTTGAGAATTAAATAAGATATTTGCAAAGTGCTTTGCCAACCTTAAAGTGGTATATAAGTGCTATAATTAATCATTATTATTAATAATGCAAAGCACAATGTTGGTTACTAGGGGGACAAGGGAATATGATATTTACCCCTTGCTTACAAGAAGCTTATAATCCAGCTGTGAAGACATTATATAATGTATGTGCATGTATATATGTGTGCATGTATATATGTAGAGGCATCTAGGTGGCTCAGTTGATAAAGTGTCTGGCCGGGAGTCAGGAAGACTCATCTTCCTGAGTTCAACTCTAGCTTCAGACACTTCCTAAACTGTGACCCTGGGCAAGTCACTTAACCCCGTTTGCCTCAACTTCCTCATCTGTAAAATGAGCTGGAGAAGGACATGGTAAACCATTTCAGTATCTCTGCCAAGAAATCCTAATTGAAATATTGGACATGACTGAAATAACTAAACAGCAGCTACTTATGTATGTATGTATTCACAAGGAAGAGAGTGCTGGATTTGGAATAAGAGAACCTAGGCTAAAATCCTGCTATTTAACCTTTATAACCTTGGTAAAGTTCTTTAATCTCCCTGGGACTGTTTCCTTCTCTATAAAATGAAGTAGAGAGATTGTAGGTATTTAAGGTCCTTTCCAGATTTTAAATCTAGGACCCTATACACAGAAATATATAAAATAATATGAGGTAGTTAGTGATAAGTACTAAATAGATGGTGCAGATGAGAATTCAAAAGAGAAATGACAAGTCTGGGCTAGGATTGGAAGGAAAATTATGACGAAATAAAAAGGAGGATACTCAAAGTAGGTTGAACGTCACAAGGAAAGGTGTGGAGGTGGGAATGCATGTCTGGAGAGGGGGAAAGGGAATTAGACAATGAATAGGCTGGTTTAGTTGGAGTAGATAATTCATCTGGAGTATGAAGACTGGGAGATAAGGGAAGGGAGCAGCTACTGAAGGCAAGATTTGTTAAGAGATTGTTTAAATGCATACAATTCAGGTACAAGGTGAAGAGGGACTGAATGGCAATGGTGGCAGAATGAAAAGAAAGGGATAGATTACATTTGCTAACAGAGGAGTGGAAGCAGAAGAATTAAATGACACTTTTTACTTTTGTTTGACTAGTGAACTCACAGGTAGGCTTCTTAAGGGTAATCAGTTCAAATATTTTTAATCGGTCCCTCCTCAAACTCAAAAGGTTTTCCAGTTCGTTTCTTTTCTCTTTTTCCTTTCATTTTGATTTCTAGGGCAAACATTGTGATCTTTCATTAGAAGTAATTCTTAGCTTGTCAATAAGGTAGCTACATAAAAAATGCTAACAGACTTAATGACTACATTCTTCATGAAAAAGATATGTCAGTCTTTAGCCAGTATTGACATGGTTGGCCAACCTGACCTGAAGGAATATTCAATAGCTATTTGGTTTCAAAAACCAAATGATTAGGGTTTCCCTGTTCCTTGAGTGGCAAAGAATAGAATCAGGGACAAAGCAAGAATGAAATGAAAAGAAATACAGTTACATAAAAAAAAAAACCACTAAATGGCAAAGTTTTACAGACTGAATGACCTTTGAAAAAATATTGGCCTATCTATAACTTCCCACATACTGAATATGTGCTAATGTAGGTTTCCAGATGAACAGGATACTTTGTGGACTAGATAAAAATAGTACTGGATATAATATATAATGATCCCCAAAGTCAGGCCAAGGCAAAAATTTGGCATAGATTAGGCTTTGATACCTTTAAGCTTTCTCTAAGGCCTCATTCCCCGCCTTTATTTCTTTAGGACTTCGAAGCCCGTCTACCTTCCTCTTATTCCCTTTCAAATACAGCTTTTAAGAAAACGTGAGTCACTTAACACTTTAGTGTGAATTTATTTGGGTTTTTTTCTTCTAAGTGTTATTTGTATATTAAATCTTATTTTTACTGGTGGCCTAAAAGACCTTATTCCCTGTTAAAAATGTTAGTCATCAAGGAAAAAGCAAAAATTTCTTAGTGGATGAAAATACATTTCACTTTTCATAACAGAACTATATACATATATATACACACATATATATGGAGAGAGAGAGAGAGAGAGAGAGAGAGAGAGAGAGAGAGAGAGAGGAGAGAGGGAGAGAGAAGGGAGAGAAAGGGGGGAAAGAGAGAGGGGAGAAAGGGGAGAGAAGAGTGACAGAGGAGAGAGACAGAGAGAGTCCTTGGAGCATGACATCTTTTAATCACCTGTTTGCTTTTTTTAATGCCATTCTCAGAACTAAAGAGAAAACTACTAGGAAGGGCAGCTATTCGTAGGCTAGTGGATCAGGCAGGGATATCTCCTTCACTTGTAGAATGGAAGGTTTGAACTAAAGATTTCAAGGGCCTTTACAGCAAGTACCAAGAATCTCCGAATTTAGGAAAGAATGTGGGAGAGGGAAAACAGAGGGCTCGTCTCTTTCTGAATTTAGAAATTGTGTACTCTCTGGCAAAAAGGAGGAAAATGGGCCTCATGTTCCAGAGAAGCCTATAAATGACTTTACATGTTCAGACACAAAGCAAGGTCAGGAAAGTGGTACAGAAATATAACTCTGTACAGTGCACTTGAGCTAAGTTCCCATGACATTCTTCAGTAATGTGCCATTGGACTCACTCTATTTATTACACAACTTAATAGTTTGTCTTCAAATTCTGGCACAGTTCTAATCCCACTGAAACAAGCTGTTGCAACCTAAATACTTTAAAAAGAACACATTACCACCACTGTACTGTATCCTGATTTCCTGTCCAAACATTGTATACTATCCATTTTACCTTTTCTTGTTAAAGTCCTTCAATGAATTATAGTCAATGATTCCTTTATCCACCTGGGAAGTCATTTAAACTGCTTTTGACTACATTATAGAGCCACAATTGATTAATGCTGTAAATGATCTTTTCTGATGTTGACAGTGGTGTGGGATCAACTCTCATGTTGCAGGCTATTTCAGTCACATTTGATACCGCAATTATGCAATCATGTTGAACTGTTTAGAATTTCATTTTGGTTTGATGGGAATTACACTTTCTGGGTTTCAATCATAATCTATCTGTTTGTGTTCCTTTTTTTTGTTATTGGCTCCGATTTCATGACTTTCCCAATTCTTTTGGTGTCTTCCAAAGTTCTGTCTTAGATTTGTTATTCAGCAGCTACAGTATATGCTTTCTTAGGGTAAAGTTATCCAAAGACAGGACTAACTGCATCACAATGTGCTAAATGTGGTGCAGTAGAAGGGAGCCTATCTTAGAAGCTTGGGGTGGGGGAGGGAAAAGAAGCCTGGAAATGGGTTCTTATCCAATTTGCTCAGTGCTTTTTACATCCCACAATGTGCTTTCTGCTACCTATAGGATAAAATCCAATGCCATTAGCCTGGCATTCATTGCCCTCAACAATTTTGTCTCCTCTTATCTACCTCTCCAACTTTATCTCCTATCAATTGTCCTATATGACTCTTCTGTTCCAACCAACCCAGTCTATTATCACCTGAATATGCCATTCACCTTCCCATATCTGCATCATTGATCATTTTATGTGTCTGACCTGGACTAGCCTTCCTCTTATGTATATAGTCCTAACCTTTCTTCCAGGTTTAGCTCAAGTCCAAAAATGCTTGTTGACAGAGTCCATGAAAACTTCCCTCATCACCCCAGTCCACGGTGTCCTCTCTCCTCTCTATATTTCTCCTAGTTTTTTGGTCCATATCTTTTGCTTAACATATGCTAACTTATATCATTATATTCTTATAGATTCTGTTTCTTCCAAGTAGCATGCATATGCACTAAGGGCAGAAACCATATTTCAAATCTTCTCCCTTCCTCTACCCTAGTACATGCTTTTTATGTAGACAAATAAGTGTTTCTTAATGAAGTTAAGATGAAATGAATCTCTATATTCTATTTGTAGATCTTACCAATCCATTAAATGTCATCAAAAGAACTTGACTACGAATGAGCAGAAGCAACATTGGCTCTTCTGACTGTTTCACCAACATAACAAAGTTATTCCCAAGAAGGTTTAGTGGGCAACAGTGTTTGGATGAGTTAAGCATCAGAGTTCCTGGGAGAAAGTAGGATTGATCCTAGGTATAGTTGGCCACTGTTAGTTATTGCTAGGTATTAAGGATGGGACAAGGATTGTTATCAAAGGAAAAACTAAGATGGGACCCAGGGTGCAGTTATTGCTGTGTGAATTAAATTTGTTAGGCATCATCTAAAAAGAACAAGGTATGGTACTGGTCAGTAGCTCCAGGTCAGATGAGTCATCAGGTGGGCATGTGTCATCAATGTACAGAAGTACGATGAGATAACACAATGACTTCCAGCTGCAGGTGGTCTATGGCACCCTGCAACAACAGCCTTTCTTCCTGG
>JAQQSZ010000458.1:0-17717 GCA_028646595.1 Phalanger gymnotis | reverse complement strand
GGGGGGGGAGGAAATGGGGAGAAAATCTGTAATTCAAACGCCTGTGAAAATCAATGCTGAAAACTAAACATATTAAAAATAAATTAAAAAAAAGAAAATGGTGGTCATACAAACTTTGCAAATGTATTGATGAAATTCCCCTAAAGAACTCCTTTTTGCTTGGGTCTTGGGAGCTGCAGCAATTTACCTTATCTTGAATCTTTTCCTTTTTCCATTTGTATTTCATACGATTTGATCAGTTATGAGCACAAGTTCATGGAAGCATCAGTTTAGAGCAGGAAGCAAGCTTGGAGATCATTGACTTCAACCATCTCACTTTAAAGATATGGAAACCAAAGATGGGGCAAAGAGAGTAAGTGGCTTGCTCAAAGTCACACAGCCAGTCACTTTTTTTTTAAATCCATTCACATTTGGGAAAAAAAATTATTCTAATTCAATTGAAATAAAATATGATCCTTTCAAAAGGTGCCATTATGTTATAGAGTATAAAGATACAAAAATAAAAACCAAACAGATTCTACTTTCAAGGAATTTGGAAAAAATAATTCTATTTAAGCTTCAAAACTACCCCTTGAAAGCAATAGTGATATAACAGAAAGATTACTAAATCTGAAAGCAGAGACCCTGGGTTCAAATCACACTTTGTATAATTACTCTGTGACCATGAGCAAATCAGTTATTGTCCTTGGGCTTCAGTTTCCTCAGCAGTAAAATTTGAGTGATTGTCTAGATGGCTCATGAGGAGGCTTCAAACTTGTAATCTACCTCTAGCAAAAAAAAATCAACGTTAACTAAGAAAATTATTTTTATAAAGATGTGAAGGTAGTGTGATAAAATTGGTAGCCACGATTCTCAGGGACACTGGAGGAATTGATAGATGATCAGCATGTTTGTGAATAGTAAGTCTTGAAGAACAAGAGTCAAGAGGTTGCATATTCAATTATTTTAGCTAGACTTAAACTGAAATGTAAATTTCACTTCCTCTGTATTGTAAGCTGAAAAATTTGAGGAGTCCCCTGCTAGTTCTGTGGATGATTAGCTGACTACTCTAAAATCAAGATTAAAAAAAGGAGAAAGATAGAAAATATGGAAAGAAGATTATCCATGCATTCTTTCAGTCTTGGCAAAATTTCAGTTAGAGACTAAAAGTACACTACATAAAGTTGATGGTCATTAGTTTGCAGTTAAAACATCTGCTGTCCCCAAAGCCTGGGCACTTTTCTCTTTTCAAATTGCCAGTGAAAAACCCTGAGCTCAGGACATTAAAATTGGTGACTGGGGTCCTCTTGCTAAAATGAACTAAAATGTTTGAAGAGAAGCACAGTTTTGTTTTGTTTTCTGTTTATTTGTTTGTTTTAAAGCCTTAATGTTTGTAGTCGGGTCAGCATTAATTTAGTGTTTGCTATGGGCCAGGCTCTCAATGAGGTAGCCATTTTGGAGGGAGGTGGAAATTATTTCATTCTTGAAGGTCAAGAAACATTATTCTTCAGAGGGGCTCCCTGTCAAGAACTTAGTGCCAAAAGACATCATTGTCATTCATCATTGATTGAAATAGTTCATGTTTTCCTACCAGATTTTCTGTGTGACATGCTGCATTGAACTGGTTCATCTGAGAGGGAGGATGGCACAGTGGAAAGAATACTGGATTTTGCATACAGAGGAACTGTGTTAAATCCTGATTCTATTTGTGTTCCCTGTTTTACCTTGGAAAACACTTTACTTCTCTGGGAATCAACTTCTCATCTATAAAATAATGAGGTTAGACTAGAGATCTCTTTGCAACTCTAAATCTGTGTTCCTATGTAAAATTCCCCAAAACTTGAAGTTAAGAGCCATGAGATCTAGATAGGATCCTACTTTAATTCCAGGGTGTATGGCATGTTTAAGGAGGGTTAGCACCTCTGGAATGAGGGTTGCCGAGTCCTTTTCTGGGATGCTTATCCACCTTTTGTGTCTACCTAGCACTCAACTCTCACCTCTGGCTCCAAAAAGCTATAGCATATGCAGCAGCCATACCCCAGAAAATCCAGGCAGACAGGCTAAACCAGGTTAAGGGTAACTGATGGGCCTCAAATTTGTTGGTGAATTAAAAAAAAGATGTCTACCCCAAGCATGTAAAGACTTCCCTTGGCAGAATGGGCACATGACAATAATTTCCTCCAGTGTCCATAAAGAGGCTGAAGTAGGCACTGCAGAGTGCTTAGAGCTTGGTCAGACATCAAAAGACACTAAGGTTATCCACCTCATCCTAGGCCATGGCAAGTTGTCATGACTTGTCTTGCCACAGGACTTTGATTACTATGGAAGAAAGAATGAGGCTGATGACTTTGTGCAGTTCTGCCTCACTTAAATTCAATTCATACATGGGTCAACACTTCACCCCATGATGTCATTGGTCCTCTTCAAAAAGGAAGGACAAACTACAACAATTTTAATTGCATTCTTTGACTACATAAGCAATGTCACTACTAGCAGCCTCAGTTTACTTTTCCATATTGTTGAATCGCAAAGTAGTTTAGAAAGACAAACTTTAGCAGTCAAAGAATCAAAGACACAGAGCTCAAAGAAACCTTCCAATACTCTCATTTTCCATAAGAGAAAGGTGAAACTCGGCGGGGGGGGGGGTGGTAAGTGACTTTCCCACACTCATTCTGGTAGTGAGTGGTAGGATGATCACTTCAGCCTTCTTTATCTGAATTTAAATCTACCAGTCTTTCCATGAAACAATATGTCTTCCCTAGTACAAATAACATCTAAATAGGACCATTGTATCATAGATTTAAAGCAGATGGGTACCAGAGATGCCATCTAGTCTCTTTAATTTTGTTGATGAAGAAATAAATGTCCACAGAGGTTAAATGATTTACCAAAATTTCCACATCTTAAGTAGCATAGATAGGATTTGAACTCAGGTCTCATGACAAAGTTCAATGGGAAAGCATTTTCACTATCCCAGGCTTTCTCTGAAAAGTTATCAGCACACTTCCAGTTGGAGACGTCCAGTGACAGAAAATTTAATTTAAGTATATACTGCATTTTTTCTTTCCCATTGTCATCCTGGTCGTTTTTTTTTTTTGGGGGGGGGGCGGTATGCTCCTTAGCAAGCAAGATTATTTTAAAGATCTTTTCCAATCTTGAATATTTTGTGAATCTATAGACTAGTTGTGTTCATTTCCCTTTTGTTGCCCAGTATTGTATTTTTATATCCTTCTCTGTGCCTGTTTCTTTTTTTAACCACTATGTTCTTTTGTTCATGTGAACACCAACTAAGGATCAATTTTATTACTCCCCCCTCCCAAATTTTAACAACTTAATCAGGTCATCATGAAGTGTGCTGCTTTCCAGTGAGGTTCGGATCAATTTCCTCAGCCTTTCTTCTATATCCTAAATCTCAAAAATATTAGCTGCCTTTCTGTTCTAAGCGGTATTTCCACAAAAATCTATTTTTTTGTCTCCTCAAGGTCTTACTTGATGACCAATCTGATACTGCCTCTAGATGAAGTCAGATTAGGAACAACGTTGGATCCTTTGATTTATAGTCTATTCCTCTAGCAATACACTCAAGCAGTCTACTTTCCTTTGGACTTCATTGTCTGAAGGTTTCCCTACTAGTTACCTTTTCATTTGTCATTTGCTGTATTTACAATTGTTTGTTTTGTTCTAAGCCTATTTACACTTGGGTTCCACATTTGTTTGTTTCCTATGAGGCCACAAATCAAGAGCTGTGAGTTCTTGTTTGCCATATAGCATGTTACCTCTTTAGGAAGAACCGTGATGTAAAATAGATGGGAAAATAATGTAGTACAGTTGAAAGTGTTCTAAATCAGAAATAATGATGTGGTCCTTAGCCCCAGTTTTATTCCCACATATCTAGGTAAGACATTCCTTTCTGTAACCTAGGATTTATTTTGTAGTAGATTTTTTCAGGGACCCAAGAGGGTCACCACTCACCAATGTATGCTTGAGGGTGGAGTTATATACTACCAATAAGGTGTCAATTAAGAATGAAGCAAATAATTTTTTTCTTCCTGGTCATGGGGGCAGATTGCAAGAAAGATGGCAACCTACTCTGAGCATGACAAAATGTTTCCTTATATACAGGTTTTTAGGGAAGCGTTCATAAGCTAAACATTCTTCAAAGTACCATTGTGGGAAACAAAAAAAAAATAACTATTCATAAAGCACAGGTGGTTATACAAAAAGAACAAAATATTTGTTGGTAAAATGTGTATTGTTAACTATATGAAACAGATAAAATGTTTTATCATTTGACTATCACTGTCAATTAAGTCAAGGACATCTGCCTATTGGGCCAGACAAGGAAGAGAACTTTCCAGAATTCTGGAGTCCTCCACCTTGAGTAGCTAAGCTGTTTGGTCCTGAGAAGAGTTCTAAAAATAAGACTGTGAAGAATATAGCTTCAGCAACTGTATCCTTTAGCTTACTTACAATAAGATAGCTAAAGACAGCCTAGGGTTCATGGTGGGGGTATAGTGTGACTACTTTTCCCACAATTTGCATGACCTCTAAACATGTTCTGAATCAGTCAACGTAGAGAACAAAAAGCAATTACATACATAATGTTCTGACATTTCTATTTTCAGCTTTCACTTTTAGTATCATATAGACATAGCCTTCATTTGTCTCTCCATACCATCCAAGTTTTAATAAAACTGTTACTGTAATTAAGAAATTCATATATTGAACATTTCAGAAAATATCCACCCCTTTTATTAGCTTCTTGAAATGAAACTCTTTGAAAACCCTCTTAATAAGTAGATATTCTATTCTTAGTATTTATTCCCTAGTAGCATAAAAATATAAATATATCATATTGGAATTGTCTCAACCAAAGTAGTCTGGTACTGCTGAAGCAACAGAAAGATTGTAAGTACATATAACTCGGTCTTGAATCCAGGTTTAACATTAACCACACTGTGCTCATCAACTCTTCTAAGCTATATCTTTTTTTTTAATTACATGCAATTTGCTATTCCTCTGTTAATAGTATATTATTTTTTAATTACATGTAAATAAAGTTTTCAACGTTCACTTTCAAAAGCTTTTGAGTTCAAAACTTTTTTCTCCCTCCCCAAGATGGTAAACAACATGATATAGGTCATGCATGCATAATCATATTAAACATATTTCCACATTAATCATGCTGTGAAAAAAGAATCAGAACAAAAGGGAAAAATCAAGAAAAACAAAAACAAAAGATAAAAATAGTATGCTTTAATCTGCATTCAGACTCCATAGTGCTTTCTCTAGATGTAGATAGTATTTTCCATCATGAGTCTTTTAGAATTGTCTTAGACCATCGTACTGCTGAGAAAAGCCAAGCCTATCAAATTTGTTCATTGCATAACATTGCTGTTACTGTGTCAGTGTTGTCCTAGTTCTGCTCCCTTCACTCGGCATCAGTTCATACAAGTCTTTCTAGATTTTTTTTTGAAATCTACCTGCTCATCATTTCTTATAGCACAATAAATATTCCATTACATTCATAAACCACAACTTATTTAGCCATTCCCTAATTGATGGGCATCCTCTCAATTTCTGATTCTTTGCCACTATACAAAGAGCCGCTATAAATAACTTTGTACATGAGGGTACTTTCCCCTTTTCTATGTCTTTGGAATACAGATCTAGTAGTGGTATTGCTGGATCAAAAAGTGTGCACAATTTTATAGCTCTTTTGGCATAGTTCCATATTGTTCTCGGAATGGTTGGATCAGTTCACAACTCCAGCAACAATGCTTTAGTGTCCACTTTCCCACATCTTCTCCAACATTTGTTATTTTTCCTTTTTTGTCATATTAGCCAATCTGATAGGTATGAGGTAGTATCTCAGAGTTATTTTGATTTGCATTTCTCTAATCAATAGTGATTTAGAATAAGCCGTAAATTTTCAAAAAGTATAGGAACTAGGTCCATGATTCCATTGACTTAGCAAATTCATTTAAGGAAATTCTACCAATGCTTTCCCTTACCTTCTTTGTAATTTTTATAGTTTTAGAATGTTGCCTAGGACGTTGAGAGTTTAAATGACTTGCTGCCAAGAGTCACATGGTCAATATGTTTCCCATAATAGATTTGAACCCAAACTGTTCTTTCTTTAAGTCCAGCTCTCTAGGCACCATACATTACTCCCTCTCATCTTTTATATAAGTTGGTTAGTTGGTTATCATCCTTTTTTCCTGAAAAGGATCAAAATGACATCACTATGTCAGAGTGAAGTTACAGTGTGTCCAACTATGGGCGATCAAACCAATACAAGCTCAAAATGCTCTGCCATAGGTCGAGCGCAAATAGGCCATGTGAACATTTCAGGTGGGTTCTCTAAATTTATGCATCTCACATTTCTTTTGAGCTACTTTGAGCTACTTCAATTCTAAATTGGCTAAATTTAAATTCTGCTTTGCTCATATAGCACACCTTCTTGATGAGGGCATGCCATCCTGGGCAGTGCCAGTGTCTCCTATGTCACTGAATCAATACCAAAGTTCTTCAGAGAGACCTTTAAAGCATCCTTGCATTGCTTCTTCTGACCACAATGTGATCACTTGCCTTGTGTGATCTCTTCATAAAATAATCTTTTAGGCAATCATGTTTGAAATTCAAACAATGCAGTTAGCCCTTCAGAGTCAAGCTCTCTGCAGTAGAATTTGAATGTTTGTTTAGTCTGAGAAGGGGCCTCAGTGTCTGATACCTTATCCTGCCAGGTGATCTTCAGAATTTTCCCAATATAATTCAAATGGAACCAATTCAGTCTCCTGGCATGGTGCTGCTATATTGTCCAGGTTTCATAGGCATATAACAATGAGGTCAGCACAACAGCTCTGTAGACCTTCAGTTTGGTAGTCAGTCTAATACCTCTTCCCTCCCATACTCTCCTTTGGAGCCTTCCAAACACTGAACCAGCTCTGGCAATGCGTGCCTCCACATCATCATCAGTGTGTATATCCCTGGAAAGTATACTATCAAGCTCTTGCACTTTCCCACTCACCAGTGCAATGAAAGAAGACTGTGAGCTTGCTCCCATGCTTTTTAGCACGCTGTTCATAGCAGTGTTCTCAGAGACCTTCAATGAGGACAAACGTGGCATCAGAGTCAGCTACCACCCTGATAGTAAATTATTCAACTTGTAAAGGCTACAAGCCAAGAATAAAGTAGAGAGAGAGTTGGTGCATGATTTTTTAGTTCACAGAAGCACTCAATGCAACCTCCGAAGATGAGATGCAACGAAGTATGAGATTCTCTGCAGTTTGTGCTAATTGTGACCTCTCAATGAACACCAACAAAACAAAGGTGCTCCTCCAGCCACCACAATACAATCAATATGTGGAACCATTCAGTTACAGAAAATGGAGAAGATTTTAATACTGCGGATAAGTTCACTTGCCTTTGTATAAGTATAGACAAAAGAAAGAACATCCATGCAGAAATGAAGGCTTATTCAATTTGAATTACGATGAGCTAAAACCATAGGTAGGGCCTGCACATGAAACTATTGAGAAAACCAAGTGGTTGAATTCGTTAAAAATAACACGAAATACCTTTCTTAACAACCAGCTGAATTCAGTCCACAAAAGTGTTTACCAAATAAATAAAATTGTTCATTCAGCCTTTCTTTTCCTCTCCCCAGAGTAGAGTGTGTATTCAGATATATCCAGGAACAAACATCGATAACTTTTTCCCCTAACCCTGAACAATCTTGGGATTTTCCTCTCCATCTATAATCCTTCCCTTTCTCCCCACCATCACCATCACTCCCTTCCAAGCTTAACATCTTTGCTAAATATAAATCCTACATCACACCTCCTGCTGTATGATATGGAATGGAGTTTGTTGATTTTAATGAAGAGTGTGTCATCAGAGACAACTTCTTATTATGAGATGCAGTGTGAATGTGTTTACTCCATAAGGAGAAGGAGAGAGAGAATTTGGAGAAAGTCAAACAGTAAGAGTGGCTGAAAGAAGCACAGACAAATAAAAATAACGAGAAGATTTTTTAAAGTTCATTAATGAGACAAACGTCATATTCAAAAATAATATTTTGGGTCATTATTATTCAAAACAGAATAAAAACCATGAATTAAAGGTAAGAGTCTCCATAGCAAGAGCCAAGGATCCAAGGGGTGTCAAAATAATATAGTGAGGTGGGTTTTTTGCGGGGAGAGAAAAAGAAGAATGAAATCCACTGAATGGATAAGAGCAAAAAATTAATTTTCCTTTGCTCTGTAGAATCCTTTAGCCTACCACTGGACAAACACAAAACTTAATTTCTGAGAACTGTCAATCTTGTATATTTCAGGAGTACTCTATTTCACTTTTTTATTATTATTAAATGCATGACATTTTAGCTAAAGGAAGTTATCCCATAAAACATACATGCTGAGAAAATACAGTGAAACGAGGAATGAGGGAAAGGAGAAATCTAGCAAGTTTTGTGATTTTGGCAATGACTCCAGAGGATTCAATCTTGCCAAGAATGGAGGTTGAGAAAGTTTAATTTTAGAAAGCAGGAGTGAGAGAAAGAGATGCAGGTAAGACAGAGACGCTACAACTAAGGAGAGTAGAGCAGAAAGAAAGATATTGTCACCAGTGGCACTAAAAATGAGCAGAGGCAGGGGAAAATATACATAGCAAATGCATCAGTACCAGGGTACCTGTGGAGGAAATGTGCTGCCCAGATATCCAACTCCCTCTACCTCTTTTTACATAAAAAAAAAAAAAACATCTTCTGTTTGGTTAGGAAAATTATTCTAATAGAAAAGAACTATAGTCTTATAGGAATAGTATGTTTGAGTAGACACTTAAAGAATGAAAACAAAAAGGAGGTGATTATATGATCAGTAGACAATAGGCACCTAATTGGGCATGAAATTGAGTTTGGGTTTGGAGGGGATGGGATATATGTAGTCAATTGTGGGGTCCTAACTAGAAGAAGGACTGGCATGGATACAGGGAAAAACAAGGTGTTGTTTACATAAATCTTATAAAAGTCATTATGCCAGGGAGATTATCTAAAACGGAAAAAAAAAGTTGGTTAGGTACTTGAAATGAGAGGGACAAAAATGAGAAAAAAAACTTTCAGCATCTGATTATTATCCATAAATGATGAGAAATCATCACAGATTGGACCAATGAAGGATGGTTTATGTAACAGACTTTGAGGGGGGTTAAGATGGCTTCCATTCCCTCAGCTTAATTCCATTAGCCTAAAGATTTTTAAAAAAATCAATTTTATCAATATTTCTTTTGTATTACAATCATTTTCAGACGTATTTAATCCCCTTCTACTACCAATCTCAGTTAGACTTATCTTGTAATGGGGGAAGGGGGGAATAAGCAAAACTAGTCAAAATATTAACCATATCTGACTGGGTATGCTACATTCCAAACCCATAGTTACCCATCTCTCTAAGTGAAGGAGGGGGTGGTACATTTCCTTTTCCCTTGCCCAGAGACCAAAATTGTTCATTATAATTAGATATCATTAAGATTAATTTCATTGTTCTTTCCATTTATATTGTTGTAATCATTTGTTCCATCCAATTCATTCTGAATTTATTCATAAATCTTTTCCAGTTTCTTCACATTCTATAAAATAGTAATTCTTCAAGACACAATAATATTATGTTATATTCCAAAACCATAATTTATTTAGTCATTGGCTAGTGGGCACCCATTATTTTTCCCCACTTCTTTGCTACAAGAAAAAGTGACCTATAAATATCTTCATATGAAGAAGTGACTGTTGACAAGTCATTTAGCTTCTATTTGCCTCAGTTTCCTCATCTACAAAATGGGCATAATAGAATTATTGTAAGGATAACATTAGATATTATTTGTAAATACCTCTTCAAACCTTAAAGGGGCATGTAAATGTTAGCAATTATGATTTGAGGATCTATAATCCTATGATTTTGAATTAATGACTTCTGATGTCAAAGTCAGTACTTTCCCACGTGTTGAGCTGCTCTCTGACTTTGAATTCCATGGAATTCATAGATATTGGCCAGCTGCTGGTACCTCAATTCTATTCTGGCTTCCTAGTCAGGAAGAAGAACTAAAAGTACTGTTTGGCAATAAGGAGCTGCCAAACATTTAATAACAATAATAATAGAAGCAGCAATAACACAGCAACTGACATTATTGTTGGTAGGCATTGACATGAATTATCTCATTTGACCTCAGAACTCTGCAAGGTAAGAATCATTCATTCATTCATCCATCCATTTGTGGGGGGTTGCATATGGACTTGTGGCTTCTTTGGACTAATGGATTCCAGGTGAGGAAGCTCTCACCTGGTGAGATTGGAGATTGGCTGACCTGACAGAAAAGGAAAATGATAAATGTTGGGGAAGAGCTGGGGAAATTGGAAAACTAATGCATTGTCACTGGGGTTGTGAACTGATCCAACCATTCTGAAGAACAATTTGGAATTATACACAAAGGGTTATGAAACTGTGCATACTCTTTGATCTAGCAATACCACTAATAATCGTTATCCCAAAGAAATCATAAAAAAGGGAAAAGGACCCACACGCACAGAATTATTTATAGCAGCTTTTCCTGGTGGCCAGGAATTGGAAATTGAGAGGAATGGATGAACAAGTTTTGGTATAAGAATGTAATGGAATACTATTGTTCCATAAGAAATGGTGATCTGATAGATTTCAGAAACACCTGTAAATATTTGCATGAATCGATGCTGAGTGAAGTGAGCAAAATTGGGAGAACATTATACACAGTAATAGCAAAATTTTGCAATGACCAACTTTAGCTCTTCTGAGCAATGCAATGATCTAAGACACTTCTCAAAGACTTGTGAAGGAAAATGCTATCCACATCCAGAGAGAGAACTATGGAGTCTGAATGCAGATTGAAGCATACTATTTTCTCTTTTTTTCTTTCTTGTGGCTTTTCCTCTTTTGTTCTGATTCTTCTTTTCCAACATGACTAATGTGGAAATATGTTTAATATTATTGTAAATGTATAGTCTATATCAGATTGCATGCCTTTTAAGGGAGGTGGGGAAATTTAGAACTCAACATCTTATAAAAGTGAATGCTGAAAACTGAAATAAATAAATCAATAAATGTAAACAAATTATATACACATATATGTATGTATATATGTACATATATGTATACATACATATGTGCATGCATGTGTATATACATATTGTATACATATATAATATATAAATATACATAAAGTTTTGTTGGAGGACGACTTGGATCACAGTACACAAAGTATACAGGTGAAGAGATACCCTATTCTGAGAAGATAGTGATTCAAGACTGCTAGCTCTCCTTGGGCAAAGGCACAGGGCACTGGAACTAGGAAAGGGAAGAGTTTTGTAGGGCAGGGCCAGAATGGGCTAGGGTGATAATCACTGGTTGGTGTTGCTGATACGGGGAGCAAACAGTTGCTCCTGGACAACTCAACTATTTTGTATTTTAATCAACCCTTCTTGCTAACTTAGTGTTAAGTGCAGTTCTTCCTGAAATTGTATAGTGTATAGAGTGCAGGACTTGGATTCAGGAAGATTCAGGTTCAAATCCTGTTTCAGACATTTTCTAGGTTTCCAACCTTGGGGAAATAATTGTAGTTTCCTCATCTGCAATGTGGATATATTATCTCCTACCTCACAAGGTTTCTGTAAGGATCAAATTTTGTTATCGTTGTTTTTGTTGATTCTTTCACTTATGTCTGATTCTTTGTGACACCATGGACCATAGGACGCCAAAACTTCTATCCTTCACTATCTCTTAAAGTCTTTCCAAGGTCATGTTCATTATTTCCATGACACTATCCATATCCACCTCATTCTCTTCTGTCCTCTTCTTTTTGCCTTCAATTTTTCCCAATGTCAGGGTCTTTTCCAGTGAGTCTTGTCTTTTCAGCATGTGGCCAAAATATTTAAGCTTCAGCTTCAGTATTTGTCCTCCCAATGAATAGTCTGAATTAATTTCCTTAAGTTTTGAATGATTTAACCTCCTTGGTGTTCAAGGGACTCTCAAAAGTGTTTTCCAGTACCACAATTCAAAAATATCAGTTGTGTGGTGCTCAGCTTTCCTCATGGTCCAGCCCTCACAGCCAAACATTAGTGCTAGAAATACCATTGCTCTAGCTATATGGATCTTTGTCTGTATTTGAGAATCAAACAAAATAGTATATGTAATGAAAGCATTATATAAATCTTATGATTATTATTACATCGTATTGTATATACATATATATTTATATTAATTTTATAATTATTTTATAGTGAATTTATAATTAATATAATTAGTTTTTATAATTAATATTTTGTTATGTTGTATACACAATATATTAATTAAAATATAAATTTAATTTCCTTGGGGCAAATCTCCTACCCTAATTACAATTCTGAGTGGACCATATTGTCATAAATGTTCCTCCTGGGAGCATTTAGTAGATGGGACATTTATTCCAATGTCAGGATATGATTGTGTATGTGTTAGGGCAGTGAGGGAGACAGACTGGTATCTTCAAGACTTTGTAGAAGAAATTATATCTTCTAAGAGGAGAGAATTCCCACCCTCACCCACACCTTTTATCATGACAGAAATTCCCTATTCAGAGCAGCCCTGCTGCTGGCACCACACAGAGATGTCACTGGAATATGTAGCAAAAATAATGCTTATTGCTGCTGGCCGACTTCTCTGTGGCTCTATCTATGAATCTTGTCTATAGCATCTCTCCCTCTAAAGTGGTTACTCAGCCTCTCTATTGGAATTCTTCTGGGACTGCCGGCTTTTCCTCTCATCTCATTCTCCTTCTCACAGGTAGTTAATTCTCTCAAACCCTGAATGACCACTTTGGGGCATATGTTTCCCATCTGACTAATAGGCATGCCATAAATCCAGAAGATTAGGAAAGCACAGTGATCTAATTCAGGTGTCTAACAGTTCTCCTCCTGCAAGATTCTACTAGGGTCAAGTAAAGGTCTCCAAATACCATTTCATGTAGGAAGGACAAAGTTGAATGAATTGAAGGACTTTGGCAGGATTATCCATGTAGAACAGGAAGAGACCTCAGAAGTGACCTGATATAGCCCCCTCATTAGGAAGAAAAATAAGGAAACTGGTAGCTGAATGAACCCAGGCTGCCTCAGCACCTAGCCAGGAGGAGGTGGAGGAAAACTACAAGCAACTTGACTTTGTTAACCAGCCAAGGATGATATCTGGAGCCTGGGAGGCCACTTCACTGAGGACCCAGGATGCAGACCCTGCTGAGGAAGCTGGAGTCCGTGGGCTGAATCTCTCAGTTGCCCATCTACATAGACAGCCTGCTGAAGCACTTAGAGTGGTAAAATCTGGCTATTTTGTATCTTTGGATTATTTAACTCATAAATTTATGGAGCGTATCAAATCTGCTCCTGGTGAAATTCTTGATTTAAATGAAATTGCAATAACATTGGGAAAATGGAAATGAAGAGTATATGACATCACCAATATATCAGATGGAACTGATTTCATTCCAAAAAGATCTAAGAACCATATTCAGTAGACTAGAACTGAACTTGGTGATACTGGATCAAAAATACCCCAGCAAAGGAAGGTAAGGGATGATCTTACTGATTTAACAGCAATGGAAAAACCTTTGGGTGAGTTAATTAAGGACTATGCTCAACAGCTGTTTGACCTAACATGACAAAAAATATATAAGATTAGCTTATGTGACCTATAAAGATATCCATAGTATTTAAACTTTCCATGAAGAGAATGTTATTGCAATCAAGGCTCTAGGAGAAACCAAATTGAAAGTTCCCACTCCTAGAGAAGGCTGTATAACAGTACAAATAAGAAGCACAAAGGAACCTATTGATGTTTATTTGTGTGGAATGGAACAAGATAACATAAGTTACAAAACATTTGATGTGAGCACTACTTTATATGAAAGTAAGTCTACAATTTATCCTGATCAGGAAGGAAATCTACAGCAGAATGAATCAAATTAAAAAAAAAAACACCAGAAGTGTCTTTAACATTGAAACTTTGGATGATTTCAATTCTTTTTTGTCAAGTTGGCTTAATTTCCTTTGTGGTGAGACTCACTTTTTCAGTTTGGACTTTAAAAGAAATCAGCTGTTGAGGACTTCTGCACCCAGTTTCATATCAACATTAAGGCCAATAGTTTTAACAGTTCTCTTGTATACAGTTATGTCAATTTATTGTGGAAAATGACTCATTTTATAAACAATTATGAAAACATAATTTGGCATTTACTTAAGTGGAACAAGGGCTTTCTGTATTGAAAAAAGGATGACCGCATGAAAATAGCATCTTACCAGAGCTCTCTCACAAGTTCTGTCAGATTCCTATAAAAAAAAGTGAATCTGAGCAGATTTGAGAGAGTTAGAAACTAGGAGCAGTCTGAGTAAGGCAAATTTCCAAGCCAGGGGAGTCCAAAAGGCCAACGGGATGAATCTGTAGGCTGGGAGAGTGCTTGGCGGCGTGCGGAGCTGTTCCAGAGGGCACCAAAGTGGAAGCGGCTGTGGAAACCAATGTGTGACACAGGCTGGAAGAAAGCTGGGCACCCAAAACCGGTGGAGATCTCCACTCCTCCCAACACAGGATGGCAGTCTGTGGAAGCAACGAGAGGCAGGAGCGCAACGCCACCAGCTGTGAGACATCAACTCCTGAGGCTTGCAGGCAAAATGTATGAAAAATGTCTTCTTGAACTCCCAGGAGACATAATGGTCAGGTAAACAGCTCTAATACCTCCCCCTACCCCAACCAGAGAATTCCTCAGGAAAAAACACTGGAATAGAGCAGACAGAAGTGGGGCTTTAGTGGCCAAGCAGTGGGAGTTCCAGAGTCCCAGAGGGGCACAACCAACAGAGGCCAAAACCAGAAGCCCAGATGTACCCTTGCACTCCCAGGGAAAGTGCCAGACACCAGTACAAACAACAAATAACTGGGACCATTTCTGAAGAGCAACAGGAGTCGAGAGCAGCCCCAGGGGAAGAGGAGACTTCAGGCAGCCAGACCCCTCCCCCACAACTCAGGAAACTGAAGGCTATAATTCACAAAGCCAATAACTAAACTCGCAATCCCCAGAATAAGAAACCTGGGACAGAGACCCCCTGAGCCTCCAAAAAAGAAATTCATTGTAAAGCCAGGAAAAGGCTAACCAACATGAAGAAGAACACAAAAAAACTGAGGACCATTGATTCTTTTTAGGGAGATAGGCATTATCAAAATACCAATTTGGAAGAGGATAGCAATGACACTATTCTCACATATGATACCTCAAAAGGGAATATGAACTGGACTCAACCCCAAAAAGCATTACTGGAAAAATAAAAAACAAATTAGGGAGGTATAAGAAAAAATGGAAAAAAAATACTGATGAAATCAAGTCCTTAAAAAATAAGATTGACAAAATGGCTATGTGTGTTGGTAAGCAAAATGGGCTCCTTAGCACTTAGTTCAACAGGTGCCCTTGAGGAGTTTGGCTTTTGTTTGCTTTGAGTGATTCAGCTATTTCATTGAATCTTGCTAAGTGCTAAGCCCCAGGCCCAAAGCCCTATTAGGTGTAAAACCTATGTGAGTGTGGACTGAGGTGGGGCCCAAGGTGGGGCTGGCTAAGGGGAGGTGTTGACTCCAGAGACAACTGGAAACAGAGCCGACCCGGAAGTAGAGCCGACCCATGTGTGGACCCAGGAGTGCAGAGCAAGGACTTGAGGCCAGTGGGTAATCTTCTTACCAGAGAGGGGAAGCATGAATATGATTTGGTTTAATACCATCATGTTTTTTCTGTGGCCTCCTGGTTACTCTTGTGAGGTGGACTTATTGGGCCTGGAAGATTTTGATCAAAATATCAAAATGGGGAGGCTGGTTCATGGGTCTGTTACTCTGGAGCCTGAATAAATGTTTTAATCCTTCTGCCTTCTACTTAGAGAATTCCTTATATACTGCGGTTTTGAACCGTTCAGACATATATATGATTCTCTTTGAAATCATAAATTCTGCCATCTTGCTACACTATAGAGATTCATAATCTAAAGGGAGAAAATGACACCCTGAGAGGTAAAATCAACCAACTGGCAAAGGAGACTCAAAAGCAAAATGAAGACAGCAACTCATTAAAAAAAATAGAATTGATCAAGAAGAAGCTAATGACTCTATGAGGCAACAAGATGTAGTCAAACAAACTGTAAAGAATGAAAAAATAGAAAAAAAAATGTGAAATATCTGATTGGAAAAACAACTGACCTGGAAAATAGATCCAGGAGAGACAATTTAAGTCTATTAAGCCCAATTATTGGTCTACAGGAAATCCCCGATGAAAAAAAGAACCTTGACGGTATCTTCAAAGAAATTATAAACGATAACTTCCCAGGGGTCCTAGAAGCAGAGGGTAAAATAGTCATTGAAAGAATCCACCAATCACCCCCAAAAGAGATCTCAAATTGAAAACACCAAGAAATATTATAGCCAAATTTCAGAATTGCAAAGTCAAGGAGAAAATATTGCAAGGAGCCAAAAAGAAACAGTTCAAATAGTGTGGAACTATAGTCAGGATCACGCAAGATCTCTCAGCTTCTACATTAAATGACAGGAGAAATTGGAATATGATATTCTGAAGGGCTTGGAGCTGGGACTACAACCAAGGATTAACTACCCATAAAAGAAGTAAAGGGAGGGTTACAGAAGAAGAGGTAAGGAGGTAGTAGAAAAAGGTAAATTACATTAAATAAAGAGGCACAAAAACGCTTTATGGTAGAAAGAAAGAAGGGAGGGAGAAGAGCAGTATTTGAGCTTTACTGTCATTGGACCTGGTTCAAGAAGGGAATATCATACCCTGATAAGCATAGAAATCTAACTTGTCCTACAGGAAGGAGGAAGGGAAAGAGAGAAAAAAGAGAGGGGCATGGTCGGAAGGGAGGGAAGAAAGTAGCAAGTGGAAAACAGTAAGATAAGGGAGGGGAATCAAGAGAGCATAAACTGAGGAAGGCAGCAGTCAAAACAAAACTTTGTTGAGGAGTGGAAGGGGAAAGGGAGAAATAAAAGCATAAACAGGGGAAATAGGATGGAGAAAAAGAAATAGAAATAACAACTGTGAATGTGAATGGGATGAGCTCTCCCATAAAACAGAAGCAGATAGCAGAATGGATTAAAAACCATAATCCAACGATAAGCTGTTTACAAGAAACACATTTGAAAGAGGGAGATACATACAGGGTAAAGTTAAAAGACTGGAGTAACATATATTGCACGGCAGCTAAAGTAAAAAAAAAAAAAAAGGAAGTGTAGCAATCCTAATCTCAGACAAAGCAAAAGTAAAGATAGATTTAATTAAACGAGATAAAGAAGGACACTACATCCTGCTAAAAGGCACCATAAATAATGAAGCAATATCAATGTTTAACATATGTGCACCAAGTGATATGGCATGCAAATTCTTAGAGGAGAGGTTAAAGGAGTTACAGGAAGAAATAGACAGCAAAACTATAATAATGAGAGACCTCAACCTCTCCCTCTCTGAACTTGATAAATCTAACCTCAAAATAAATAAGAAAGAAGTTGAGGAGGTGAATAGAATTTTAGAAAAGGCAGATATGATAGAACTCTGGAGAAAAGTGAATGGGGATAAAAAGGAATATACTTTCTTCTCAGCAGTATATGGCACATACTCAAAAATTGACCATGTACTAGGGCATAAAAACCTTA
>JAQQSZ010000457.1:0-17749 GCA_028646595.1 Phalanger gymnotis | reverse complement strand
GTATCTATTTTCCAGGTCAGTGGTTTTTCCAATGAGATATTTGAAATTGTCTTCCATTTTTTCATTGTTTTGGTTCTGTTTTATAATATCTTAATTTCTCATCAAGTGACTAGCTTCCACTTGCTCCAATCTAATTTTTAAGCTAGTGTTTTCTTCAGTGGTCTTTTGGACCTCCTTTTCCATTTGGCTAATTCTGCCTTTCAAGGCATTCTTCTCCTCATTGACTTTTTGGAGCTCTTTTGCCATTTGACTTAGTCTATTTTTTAAGGTGCTGTTTTCTTCAGTATATTTTTCAGTATATTTTTGGTTCTCCTTTAGCAAGTCATTGACTCGTTTTTCATCGTTTTCTTGCATGCTTCTCATTTCTCTTCCCATTTTTTCCTCTACTTCTCTAACTTGCTTTTCCAAATCCTTTTTGAGCTCTTCCATGGCCTGAGACCAGTTCATGTTTTTCTTGGAAGCTTTTGTTGTAGGCTCTTTGACTTTGTTGATTTCTTCTGGCTGTATGTATTGGTCTTCTTTGTCACCAAAGAAGGATTCCACAGTGTGAGACTGAATCTGGGTGCATTTTCACTGCCTGACCATGTTCCCAGCCAACTCACTTCACCCTTGAGTTTTTCAGCGAGGTATGACTGCTTGTAGCGTAAAGAGTTCTATGTTCAAAGCCTGAGGTGGGATGCGCCAGTTCTACCACACCAGCACTCCTCCTTCTCCAAGCACCCCTAACCTGGACTGGACTTAGATTTTCAGCAGGCTCTTCACTCCTGCTCTGATCCACCACTTAATTCCTTCCACCAGGTGGGCCTGGTGCCAGAAGCAACTGCAGCTGTAGTTCTAAAGGTGCCCCACCTCTGCTTCCCCCTGGCCGGTGGCCGAACCACAAACTATCCTCGTCCCCAGCAGCTTTTCCCACTAAACTACTCCGTTGTCCTTGGTGTTTGTGGGTTGAGAAGTCTGGTAACTGCTGCAGCAGGGTGCTAGGGCACGCTGCGCCTGGCTCCTGGTCTGGTCAGTCTGCGCTGCCCACACTGGGCTCTTCTCTGCTCAGCTCCACTACCCTCTGCTCCCAGCTCCATGTGGGATAGACCTTACCCAGAGACCATCCAGGTTGTCCTGGGCTAGAGCCCTGCTTCCCTATGCTATTTTGTGGGTTCTGCAGTTTTAGAATTGGTTCAGAGCCATTTTTATAGGTTTTTGGAAGGACTTGGCGGGGAACTCACTCTAGTCCCTGCTTTCCAGACGCCATCTTGGCTCTGGCCCCCCATTTTGGCTCTGCCCCCCCAAATACTTTTTAAGTTATCAATATAGTGTTGATACCTAAACCAGGAAGAGCCAAAATACAAATTAAGTTATAGACCAATTTGCTTAATGAATATACATATGTATATATATGCAAAATTTTAAATAGTACATAAGCAAAAAGATTACAGAAACTTATCACGAGAATAATACATTATGATCAGGTAGGATTTATTCCAAGAATGCAGAGCTGGTTCAATATTAGGAAAATAGTCAGTATAATTGACCATATCAACAGAAATCATATGATTATCTCGTTAGAGGATGAAGAAAAAGCATTAGACAAAATACAACATCCATTTCTATTAAGAACACTAGAGAGCAAAGGAATAAATGCAGTGTTCTTTAAAATAAGTAGCATCTATCTAAAGCTATCATCAAGTATTTTATGTACTGGGGTATGTTAGGTATGCAAGCAGAATGGTCAATGACTGTAGTAATCTGCTGTTTGATAAAACCAAAGACACCAGGTTCTCTGATAAGAACTTATTTTTTTTAACAAAAACTGCTGGAAAAAGTGGAAAACAATTGACATAGGACCAACATCTTGCACCCTATGACAAGATAAAGTCAAAATGCATCATCTATTTATACATAAAGACTGATATTATAAGGAAACCAGGAGAGCATGGAATGGTTTACCTGTCAGATCTATGGAGAAGGGAAGAATTTATGACCAAACAAGAGATAGAGAACATTTTGAAATGCACAATATATTATTTTGATTGCATTAAATTGAAAAAGTTTAGTACAGAGAAAACGAATGCAGCCAAGATTAGAAGGGAAGCAGAAAGCTGGGGAATAATATTATCAACAAGTTTCTCTGATAAATGCCTCATTTTTAAATATATAGAGAACCTAGTCAAACTTATAAGAAAGAAGTCAGGTCCCATTTGCTAAATGGCAAACAGACATGAACAAGTGGTTTTCAGAGGAAGAAATTAAAGGTATCTATAGTCATAAGAAAAAATGCTCTAAATCACTATTAATTAGAGAAATGCAGCTCTCAGATCAGGATGGGAGTCTGTCGGAGCTATGGGAGACACCAGCGCAGAAGCTTGCAGCCACAGGAGCAGCTACAAAAGAGGGCTCTAGCCCACAGTCTAAAGGTTTGAAACTTGCCTTCTTGAAATTCTGGGAGCCATGATGGTCAGGTAAAATGTCTCTCATCCCTCTCTTTCTCACCCAGAAAATACTCCCTCAGGAGAAACAGAGGAGAAATAAGTGGGGCTTTAGTAGCCTTTTAGCAAGAGAAGTTGGGGTGAGGGCCCTTCTTGTGTTTGTGGAAGGAGACTAGTGCAGGAAGAGAGGTGTCCTACCATGCCTCACCTAAGCAGAACAATGAGAGTTACTGAGCCCCAGGGGGGTGGAGCTTGCAAACGTCAACATCAAGATGCCAGATGTGCCTTTGCACAGCCAAGGGAAGTGGCAGACACCAGGACAGACAACAGCTGAGACCACCTGTGCTGTAGATCAGTCCCAGTGAAGAGAAGACTTCCAGCAGTCAGACCACCATTCCCTGACACCTCACAAAACCAGAGACCATAGCACACAAAGCCAATAAGCAAGCCCACAGATCCCAACACAAGAAGCTTGAGACAGAGTCCCCTGAGGCCCAGAAGCAGAGATCCACTTCAGAAGCCAGAAGGAAAGAAAAGAAACCATGAAAAAGCACATTAAAAAGCTAAAGACCACTGACGCCTAATATGGAGACATGAAAGATCAAAATACCAATTCAGAAGAAGACAGCATGGATACTATACCCACATCTGAAACCTCAGAAGGGAATGTCGTCACCTGGTCTCCAGCCAAAAAGCATTCCTGGAAAAACTCAAAGAGGACTTTAAAAATAAAAATTACAGGAGTAAAAGAAAAAAAATGAAAAAAAAATCACTGATGAAAACAAATATTTGAAAAGTAAAATCAGTGAAATGGTTAAGGAGAAGAAAACTTGAAATATCTGACTGGAAAAACAACCAACCTGGAGAATAGTTGCAGGAGAGACAATCTAAGAATTATTGGTCTACTGAAAGCCATGAGGAAAAAAAGAGCCTGGACAGTATCTTCCAAGAAATCATCAAGGATAATTAATTTGAAGTCCTAGAACCAGAGGGTAAAATAGTCATCAAAAGAATCCACGGATCACTCCCTGAAAGAAATCTCAAATTGAAAACTACAAGAAATATTGGAGTCAAATTTCAGAATTACAAACACAAGGAGAAAATACTGCAAGCGTGAAAAATAAACAATTCACATATTGTGGAACTGCAGTCAGGATCACACAGGATGTAAATAATTTGCGTTATTGATTAACAAGGGTCCCCCTGGCCCCATCTAGCTTTTTATGTCTCTCTTAAATTTTGTATTTGAAAATAAAATTTTCCATTGAGCTTTGGCCTTTTTATCAGGAAGATCTTGAATCGCCTTATTTAATTAAATGTTGATCTCTTTGGCTGAAAAATTATGCTCAATTTTGCTGGGTAGTTGATCCTTGGTTGTGGTCCAAGCTCCTTTGCCTTTCAGAATATCGTATTCCAATTTCTCCTGTCATTTAATGTAGAAGCTGAAAGGATCTGTGTGATCCTGACTTTAATGAAGAGGAAATTAAAGCAACAAATAGGAATTATTTTGTCCAATTGTATGCCCATAAATTTGACAACCTTAGAGAAATTGATGAATATTTACAAAAATATAAACTGCCTAAGTTAGCAGAAGAGGAAGTACAATACCTAAATAACCATATTTCAGAAAAAGAAATTGAGCAGGCCAACAATGATCTCCCTAGGAAAAAATCTCCAGGGCCACATGGTTTTACATGTGAATTCTATCAAACACTTAAAAAAAATTAATTCCTATGTTTTATAAACTATTTGGGAAAATAGGTGAAGAAGGGTTCCTACCAAATTATTTTCTGTGACACAAATATGGTACTAATATCCAAACCTGGAATGGTCAAAACAGAGAAAGAAATTTATAGACCAATTTCCCTAATGAATATTGATGGAAAATTTTTTAATAAAATATTAGCAAAAAGATTGAAGCAACTTATCTTAAGAATACCACACTATGGCCAGGTAGGATTTATTCCAGGAATGCAAGGCGGGTACAGTATTAGGAAACTATCAGCATAATTGATTATATCAACAACAAAACTGGCAGAAACCATATGATCATCTCAATAGATTCAGAAAAAGCCTTTGACAAAATGCCACAGGTATTCCTATTAAAAACACTAGGAAACAGGAATAAATGGAGCCTTCCTTAAAATTATAAATGGCATCTAACTAAAACCATCAGCAAATATTATATGTAATGGCAATAAGCCAGATGCATTCCCAAGAAGATCAGGGGTGAAACAAGGATGTCCATTATCACCTCTATTATTCAATTTGGTACTAGAAATGTTAGCAGTAGCAATAAGAGAAGAAAAAGAAATTGAAGAAATTAGAATAGGCAAAGAAGAAACTAAATTATCACTTTTTGAAGATGATATGATGATTTACTTAGAGAATCCTAGAGAATCAAGTAAAAAACTAATTGAAATAATAAACAAGTTTAACAAAGTTGCAGGATATAAAATAAACTCACATAAATCCTTGGCATTCCTGTACATTACTAACAAAGCCCAACAGCAAGAGATAGAAAGAGAAATTCCATTTAAAGTTACTGTACACTCCATAAGATATTTGGAAGTCTGCCTGCTAAGGGAAACTCCGGACCTGTATGAACACAATTACAAAACACTTTCCACACATTTTAATAACCTGGCTAGCAGCTTCTGTGGGGGATCCAGAACCACCCACAGCCAGCACCCAGAAAGCTGCTAGACAGCCAGAAAGCCCTGGTCCTTTTGATCTGCCTTAATGTGGAGAGCAAGCTGAAGGGGTTGGCAAGCTTACTTTAATTCAGCACACAAATATCATTCACTTAGTTCAGGGGAAAAAGCCAGCACCATGAACTTCAGAGCAAAATACAAGCAAATTACAACCATCAACAGACAGACCTTGTCTGATTCAAATCCCAATACATAGTTACCAGAGTTCAACACCAAAGTCTCAGCATCTGGGTTTATAAGCTACAGCTGCCTGGAGTCTCAACATCAACACCATCTCAAGAGCCCTTAAACAAATTACAAACAGACAGACCCAATACAATTCAAATCATAAAACATAGTTACCGGTACCAACATCTGGGTTTCAAAACTGGGGGGCAGTTTTCAGCTTGCCCAGTCTCAACAGTCCTTCCATTAGTGTGCCCCAAAAATCAAGTGCTAAGCTCTCCCCAGTTATACCCAGTTTGGAGCCCTGAAGGCTTTGACTTCACCCAGGCTGGGTCTGGGAAAGTTCTCCATCCCCAGGATCACATCATATACAAATCAATGACTCCTACTTGTCTCAGTGCTGAGAAATACTCCAAGACAAAAAAACCCCACTTTATCTGCCCCATTCAAACAAAGGCCAGAATCATTAAAGGCACTCAAGAGAAGAAAAGCAAAATGTCTCACTTTAACCACTGTTACATAATAATATTAATGTTACACCCAATAGGGGTTTGGGCCTGGGGCTTAGCACTTAGGAAGATTCAATGAAATAGGTGAATTACTCAAAGCAAACAAAAGCCAAACTCTTCAAGGCACTTGTTGAACTAAGTGCTAAGGAGCCCATTTTGCTTCCCAACACACCAAACAAATAAAATCTGACCTGAATAAATGAAAAAAAAATCTGTTGTTCATGGTTAGGCTGAGCTAATATAATAAAAATGACAATTTTACCTAAATTAATTTAGTTATTCAGTTCCATACCATTTGAACTACCAAAAATTATTTTACAGAGCTGGATAAAATAACAAAATTCATCTGGAAGAACAAGAGGTCTACAATGTCTAGGGAATTGATGAAAAGAAATGCTAGGGAAGGTGGCCTAGCCATACCAGACATTAAACTATTCTATAAAGCAGCAGTCATCACAACTACTTGATACTGGCTAAGATACAGAGTGGTAGATCAGTGGAATAGGTTAGGTACACAAGATAATCTACTCTTTGATAAACCCAAAGAATAGAGATTCTGGGCTAAGAATTCACTATTTCACAAAATCTTCCAGGAAAACTGGAAAATGGTAGGGCAGAAACTGGGTATAGACCAATATATTACACCATACACCAAAATAAAGTCAAAATGGATTCATGATTTGGGAATAAAGGCTGATAATATAAGCAATTTGGAAGAGCAATGAATAGTTTATCTGTCAGATTTATGGGAAAGGGAAGCACTCGTGACACAACAAGAGATAGAGAGCATTACAAAATGCAAAATGGATAATATTGATTGTTAAATTGAAAAGTTTCTGTATAAACAAAGCCAATGCAAAAAAGATTAAGAGGGAAGCAGAAAATTGGAAGAAAATCTTTATAACCAATATGTCTGATAAAGGCCTCATCTCTAAAATATACAGGGAACTGAGCTAAATTTATAGGAATACAAGTCATTTCCCAACTGAGAAATAGTCCAAGGATATGAACAGGCAGTTTTCAGAGGAAGAAATTAAATATATCTGTAGGCATATGAAAAAATGCTCTAAATCACTATTGATTAGAGAAATGAAAATCAAAACAACTCTTAGGTACCACATCTCTCTTATCAGATTGACTAACACGACAAAAAAAATGATAAATACTAGAGAAGACATGGGAAAATTGGAACACTTTTACATTGTTGATGGAGTTGTGAGCTGATCCAGCCATTCTGGAGAGCAATTTGGAACCATTCCTAAAGGGCTATAAAAATCTGCATGCCTTTTGACCCAGAAATACCACTGCTAGGGCTGTATCCCAAAGAGATCACACAAGTGGGAAAGGGACCTCAATGTACAAAAATACTTCTAGCAGCTCTTTTTATGGTAACAAAGAATTAGAAACCAAGGGTATGTCCATCAATTGGGGAATGGCTAAACAAGTTGTGGTATATGAATGTAATGGAATACTATTGTGCCATAAGAAATGGGGAAGATACTGACTTCATAATAACCTGAAAAGACCTACATGATATGATACTGAGTGAGAGGAGCAGAACAAGGAGAATATTGTACACAACCACAGATAGAGTTATTCTGTGATGACTAACTTTGATAGACTTGGCTCTTCTCAGCAATACAAGGTTCAAAGACAACTCCAAAGGACTCATGGTAGAAAGAGCTACCTACATCCAGAGAAAAACTGTGCAGTCTGAATACAAATTGAGGCAAATTATTTGCTTTCTTTTTTTTCTTTTTCCTCTTGTTTTGTTTTGTTCTTCCTTCTCATGATTCATTCCATTGTTCATAATTCTTCTTTATAAATTGACTAGTGTGTAAATAAGTTTAATGTGAAAGTATATGTAGAAGCTATGTGGGATTCTGTGCCATCTGGGGTTGGAATGGTGAGGGGAAGAAAATCTGGAACTTAAAAAATACATAACTGAGTGTTGTAAACCAAAAATAAAAAATCTTAATTAAAAAAAAAACAACAAATCTAAGGTACCACATCCACCCATCAGATTGGCTAGCACAACAAAACAGGAAAATGATAAATATTGGGAAAGATGTGGGAAAATTGGAACACTAATGCATTGTTGCTGGAGTTGTGAACTGATCAAACTATTCTGTGGAGCAATTTGGAACTATGCCAAAAGTGTTATAAAACTGCATACCCTTTGACCCAGCCCTAACATTTATAGCCAATTCTTTATCCAAAGACATCATAAAAATGAGAGAAAGATGCACATGTACAAAAATATTTATAGCTGCTCTTTTTGTGGTGGCCAAGAATTGAAATTGGAAATTGAAGCAATGTCCATCAATTGGGGAATGGCTGAACAAAATATGTTATGTGAATGTAATGGAATACTATTGTGCTATAAGAAATGATGAACACACAAACTTCAGAAATGCCTGGAAAGACTTATATGAACTGATGCTGAATGCAATCACCACAACCAGGAGAACATTGTATATATTTATGTCCATATTGTGAAATGACTGACCTTGATGGACTTAGCTCTTCTCAGCAATTCAAGGATTTAATGCAACTCCAAAGACTCATGATGGAAAATTCTATCCACATCCAGAGAAAGAACTTTAGAGTCCGAATAAAGATGGAATTATACTCTTTGCTTTCTTTTTCTTTTGCTGTTCTGCTTTGTTTTTTCTCTCTTGTGGTTTCTCCCCTTTGTTCTAATTCTTCTTTACATGTGAAAATATTTTTAATATGAATCCATAAGTAAAGCCTATATCAGATTGCATGTCATCTTGGGGAGGGGTGAGGAGAGGGTAGAGGAGAAAATTCAAAACTCAAAATCTTGTGGAAGTGAATGTTGAAAACTAAAAATAAATTAATTAATTATATTAAAAAATGTCTTCTTGTATGTTATGCTTAAACCCTGAGTGTCCTTCCACCTTCAATTGGCGGGCACATTCTACTGCACATCCAAAAACACACCACAGTGTGCTGCATACTAAAGGACATTGGATAGTGCATACCTATTCTATTTCCCATTAGCATTTGTTTTCCACATATCCTTATGAGTATCAATAATGTTTTGTCCCTGTGTGAAATCTACCTCTCATCATGCAAAACATTCTATCACATTTTTGCACTTCATATATGTCACTCATTGTGTCATTTTGTACCTCTTCTTCTCAACTTCTCAATTCTTGCAATCAAGAATTATGAAATATTTCTATACCTCCCAAACACCAAGCATAGTGTATTTTCCATGTGAGGATGGTTTTATAGGTTGAATTTAAACATATATTTAAAAAGATTCATTTCAGTAAAAATTTTAAAATTCCAATTCTTTATAGAGATATAAGTTCACAGTTAGACATTCTAATACATATAGTAATGTGAATATCATATGCAAATAATATTGAAGACAAATGAAAATATCTATTTGTTATTGAATCTACTTCTTTGTAGATTGTACTTAATAAATATTTGTTCACTTGGTTCATTGGTCATCATATAGTTCTTTATGACAAAGGTAGGAAATTATATTGCAGTTCTGATCCTATCCAGTAAAGAGGATATGTTTGCTGAAGCAAAAATTATAAGAGCCTTGGGAGAGAGTAAGCAAAGATAGAATTCATTCTGCTAAGGCAGGGCATGATGAGAATTTCCTCATTTTACTAATGATGAAATTGAGGCCCAGAGAGATTAAACGCTTTGTTCAAAGTCACAGAGCTAGCAAGTATCATTGTCTGATATGGACCCTAGGTTTTTCAAGGCATTTCAAAGAATTCATAGAAATGATATCCTATGGCCTAACACACTACAGAGAAGATGACTCAAGAGTGATAGCTTATTGTTAAATAACCAGTTTTAACAAAATGAATCCAAGAAATTAAAAAATATGAAAATAATAACTTCATAGATAAAGTATATATTTGGGCACACATGACCCCTCAGAACCTGGAATTATATATATGACCCTTCAGATCAAAGAAGAGGTGGGTCACTTGATTTACAAGTCAGTATTCTTGATCCTTCCTCCCCCAAAAAACCAACCCAAAACAAAACAAAGAACAGGAATATGGAACTTCTAACATGTCTCAGAAATGGGATTTTTCTCTATAAAAAGAGAAAGCTAGGAAGATATCTTTGGAGCTTCCATACTGCAGCATTCTAGGGGGGCAAATGTGGAGATCTGAAATGTCTCCCATATCTATCTGGGTTTTAAATAAATCTCCTTTGAAAAAAATAAAAAAAAAAAATCTTCTATGGATTGCAACTTTCATTTCCCTTCCTTTTGGATAGCTATAATCACCCACTGGAGAGGCATTTGCTAGCAGAAGAAAGAATTGAAATTGGTAGGCATAACTGATCAAATCTCTTAATTTTTAGACCCCTTGTCTAATTGCTTCAGTACACCTCAAGATTTGATGTACCTTGACACTGTCTATAGAAGTAAGCCTAGGAAATGAAAGAAGGTCCAGCAGGAGGATCCATTTAATTGCTTATTGTATACTGAAACTAACAATTCGATCTCTAGTTAGGTATATTCCCTTCTTCAATACAGCAAACATTTGTGTTAAATGAAATATATTGGAACTCTTTCAACTTTTATATTGATTTTAACATTTGAAGTATATTACAACTATTTGTGGACTCTTAGCTTGCCTATTAAATGTTCAATTGTCCTCCCCAACTTTGTAACTTCCATGAGTGGCCTTATTATGAAGACTACCCTACTCAAATTCATTCTAAAACAACTATAACTTTTTCATGATCATTCTCAGGATAATCATGGTATTACGCTCTGGGCAGACCACACTATCTTTCTGAATGTATGTCAAGGGCAAGCTGTCTAAAAGTTCAGGCATGAGTTCAGATAGATTGCCCTGGAGCTGGCCATTTGGGACTCAGTCAGCTAAGATGTATCCTTGAATAAGTCCCATTTGCATTTGCAAATTATGTGTTTTGCTCTTTCAGTTTTAGGGATATGTTGGTAAGGCTTACCACATCACTGGACATTTATAGAACATTTTCTATAGGATATTGCAGAAAGAACAGGAGAGACTAACTACCTCTCAGGCCTTTCACATTATATTCTTGAAATTCAGAAAGCTAATGTGGTCCGATCAGGGCAAACTGTAAATATCCTCTTTCTGCAAACTCTTGCTTTCTTATTATAATCATCACAATAATAAGGCTTTTATTTTGTTTGATTTGGTTTCACAAACCACTTGGACACTTAAATCTTTAAGTCACCTGTGGTTCTTGTCTTTCCTTCATTTTTACCTCCAATAATTTGCCAAGACTTCTTAAATCTGACTTCATATTTTATCTTGTATCTATTTCTTCCTTTTAACTCATAATTCCACCAGTCTAATTTAGGCTCTCATCACTTCTTGGGTAGGTGATTGAAATAGCCTGTTAAGTGGTCTTCCAGACTACATCTACATCCAGACTATATCTAATGTATCCTTCATGTCACGGCTAAAATAATCTTCCTAACATATATCTCTGACCATTTCACTACCCTGCTCAAAAGTATTTATTATCTCACCAAAACCAATGTGATAAAAATCATGTTCCTCAGCTTCTCTCTAAAACCTGGGTTTCAAACCTGGATACAGCTACATTTCACAGCTACCTTTACACAGTATGGATAAAGTGTGCCCTGATCTTTTCCTGCATTCTCTTTACTTTGAATTAATCAATAAACATTTATTAAGCATACGAAACAGTCTGTACCCTCAAGAAACTCACAATCTAACAAGGGAAAGAATTAATTATTGTCCTTCACCCCACATTTCTTGGAATGTAATCCTTCCTCATAGCAGCCCATTGAAATCACAATATTTAAAGTTGAACTCAAGTGCTGATTTACCCATTAAGTCCTCTCCAGTCTATGAGCTGGAAAGTTTCTGTCTCCAAATTTTCTATTTTGTCTAGATCTCCTCTTTATACTTTCCTTTTTCTACCTTAAATTCAATTTATTTGTGTATAACTCATCATTTCTATTAGATTTTAAGCTATTTGAGGGCAGAGTCTATGCCATTTTAATTTTTATATCTCTAGAATCTGACATAGTGTTTTTCATATGGTAGTTGCTAATTGAATATTTGTTCACTTGAACTGAAAATTTGAGGCAATTCTAATATAAGTATGAATATGTTCCATAACAATGAGCTGATTCTGAGGTCATGCCTTAGTGGGAAAATAATTGGACTCAGGCAAAGGTGAACACAAGAGTTTTAATCTTTTGGGATAGATCAATCAAACAATACAAATTTCACCAAGATTTAAAAGAAGACTCACAGTTCAAGATCCTGACATTTTCATTAATAGACTGTTTAATTCTATTTCTTACCAAATGAAATATTTGTAAATATATTTCAGGCTGGAGTGGCTGTGTGACTGTGAGAAAGTCGCTTAACCCTGTTTGCTTCAGTTCCTTCATCTGTGAAATGAATTGGAGAAGGAAATGACAAACACTCCAATATCTTTGCCAAGAAAACTCCAAATGGGGTCATGAAAACTGAGATATGACTGTTTCAGTACAGTTTAGTTCAGATTTAACAACAAAGCAGGCACTTGCTTAAGCTCTCCCCCAGGTCCCTCCAAACACCTATAAAAATGCCTCTGAACAAATTCTAGAGCTGCAGAACCCATGAAATAGCAGAGGGAAGCAGGGCTAGAGCCCAGGAAAGCCTGAATGGTCGCTGAAAATGTTCTATTGCAGGGATCTGGGAACAGAGCGCAGCAGAGCCCAGAGTGGGCCATGTAAGGACCAAACAGACTGGGAGCCAGGTGGTACAGGAGATAGGGGACCTGAGTCATTGAACTGTGGCAGTTACCAGACTTCTCAACCCACAAACACCAAAGACAACAGAGCAGGTTAGTGGGAAAAGCTGCTGGATCATAGTGAAAGGAGTTCGTAGTCAGCCCCAGCCTAGGGGGTGTGGAAGTGGTGAAGCTCTGGGGCTGCTTCCAGACCTCCAGCTAAAGTTGCTTCCAGCCCCAGGCCCACCTTGTGGGAGGAATTAATCCATGGATCAGAGTGGGAGTGGAGAGCTTGCTTGGATCTGGGTCCGGTCCAGTTGGTGGTTCTTAGAGGAGGAGAAGCACTGGTGTGGCAGAGCTTGCTGTGTAGAAGTAGCTCTGAAAACAGCAATGCAGCCCCTAAAACTTGGGACAAAGTACTCTCTACTCTACATACAATCATAGCTTGACAAAAAGCTCAAGGGGCAAGTAGGTGTCTGGGAACATGAACAGGCAGCAAAAATGGACTCAGATTCAGAATTGGACTTTGGAATCTTTCTTTAGTGACAAAGAAGATCAAAACATACAGCTAGAAGAAGTCAACAAAGTTAAAGAGCCTCCAAGAAAAATATGAACTGGTCTCAGGCCATGGAAGAGCTCAAAAAAGATTTGGAAAAACAAGTAAAAGAAGGAGAGGAAAAATTGGAAAGAGACATGAGAGCGATGCAAGAAAATCATGAAAAACAAGTCAATGACTTGCTAAAGGAGACTCAAAAAATACTGAAGGAAATAACACCTTAAAAAATATACTAACTCAAATGTCAAAAGAACTCTGAAAAGCCAATGAGGAGAAGAATGCCTTGAAAGGCAGAATTAGCCAAATGGAAAAGGAGGTCCAAAAGATTACTGAAGAAAATTCTACCTTAAAAATTAGATTGGAGCAAGTGGAAGCTAGTGACTTGATGAAAAACCAAGATACAAAACAGAGCCAAAGGAATGAAAAAAAATGGAAGACAATGTGAAATGTCTCATTGGAAAATCCACTGACCTGGAACATAGATCCAGGAGAGATAACTTAAAAATTATCAGACTACCTGAAAAAAGCCATCATCAAAAAAAGAGCATAGACATCATCTTTCAAGAAATTATCAAGGAAAACTGTCCTGATATTCTAGAACCAGAGGTAAAATAGAAATTCAAAGAATCCACTGATTGCCTCTTGAAAAAGATCCCCAAAAGAAAATTCCTAGGAATATTGTCACCAAATTCCAGAATTCCCAGGTCAAGGAGAAAATGCTGTAAACAGCCAGAAAGAAACAATTTGAGTATTGTGGAAACACAATCAGGATAACCCAAGATATAGCAGCTTCTACATTAAGAGATCGAAGGGCTTGGAGTATGATATTCTGGAGGTCAAAGGAGTTAGGATTAAAACCAAGAATCACCTACTCAGCAAAACTGAGTATCATGCTCCAAGACAAAATAATGGATTTTCAATAAAATCGAGGACTTTCAAGCTTTCTCAGTGAAAAGACCAGAGCTGAATAGAAAATATGACTTTCAAACAGAAGAATCAAGAGAAGCATGAAAAAATAAACAACAAAGAGAAATCATAAGGGACTTACTAAAGTTGAACTGTTTTGTTTGTATTCCTGCGTGGAAAGATGATGTGAGTAATTCATGAGACCTTTCTCAGTATTAGAGTAGTTGAAGGAAATATACATACACATAGACAGAGGGCACAGGGTGAGCTGAATATGAAGGGACGATACCTAAAAAAATAAAATCAAATTAAAGGGTGAGAAAGGAATATACTGAGAGAAGGAGAAAGGGAGAGATAGAATGGGATGAATTATCTCACATAAAAATGGCAAGAAAAAACAGTTCTGTTGGAAGGGAAGAGGGGGCAGGTGAGGGGGAATGAATGAATCCTGTTTTCATCAGATTTGACTTGAGGAGGGAATAACATACACACTCAATTGGGTATCTTACCCTACATGAAAGTAGGGGAAAGGGGACCAAAAGTGGGCACGATAGAAGGGAGGGCAGATAGGGGGAAGAAATAATCAAAAGCAAACACTTTTGAAAATGGACAGAGTCAAGGGCGAAAACTGAATAATGGGGGACAGGAAAGGAGAGATGGAAATGTAGTTAGTCCTTCACTACATGACTATTAGTGGGAGTGTTTTGCATAATGATGCATGCGTGGCCCATGTTGAATTGTTTGCCTTCTTAGGGAGGGTGGGTGGGGAGGGAACAGGGGAGAGAATTTGGAACTCAGAGTTTTAAAAGCAGATGCTCAAAAAAAGGTTGTTTTTGTATGCAACTGGGAAATAAGATATACAGGCAATGGGGCATAGAAATTGATCTTGCCCTACAAGAAAGTAAGGGAAAACGGATGGGGTGGAGTGGGGTGACAGAAGGGAGTGCTGACTGGGGAATGGGACAATCAGAATATATTCCACCTTGGAGTGAGGGGGAGGGTAGAAATGGGGAGAAAATTTGTCATTCAAACTCTTGTGGAAGTCAATGATGAAAACTAAAAATAAAAAATAGATAATAAGAAATGGAAACAAAAACCTTCAAAAGTGAAGTGGTTTACCTAAAGTCATATGTGAACTAAAACCTAAAAATAATTCTGCACTACTATAAATGTGGGCCATTTTTAAATAGCTAATTGATTCTATCTTTAACTTCCAGGTTTCTGAGGCAAATAATTCTTTGTCCTTAAAAAAAAAAGAATTAATATTATTTGTTACAATGACACATTGCTGATTTTGTTACATTTTAGTTATGCATATGCATTGATTAATTGCTTAGGCTTCTGTAGATAGATATTCATTATGAAACATATTTTTCTCAAATAGAAATTGTAAATGCTTATTTATTTTGCTTTCTTTGTTTTTCCTTCATTTGTTTGGTATGAGTAAATGATTGTGTTTAGTGATGCAAATCCATACAAGCATACACATTATGCTCTTCAAAATTGTTATGTTTTATGTAGAAACAAAGATCAGAAAAAAACAAAGGCCCACTCACTGGGGTTAATCATTACTTTATATCATGGCATGTTAAATTTCCTTTTAGTCTTAACATGAGTAGACCTAAATACTGCCTCCAATGCATACTAGTTATGTGACCCTGAGCAATTCAGTCAAAGCCTCAGTATCCCCAGATAACTCTCTAATATTATAAGAGCAGTTTTCACTAAAGGCATTCATTCAAACAAGGAAGATTCAGATTTGGACCAGATTTGTTTTGTGTGTGTGTGTGTGTGTGTGTGTGTGTGTGTGTGTGTGTGTGTGTGATCTAGGTGTGTTGTCATTGTCATTGTCATCATTGTTACTGTTTTAATTGGGGAGATGATGAGGGAAAGACTCATAAAATGACAAAACTTCAAATTTGGAAGTAGCTTTGGAGTCCATCTGTTATAACGCTTATCTGAACAACAATGCTATCTATACCACCCCTAGACAACTGATCATCTATTTAGTCCTTGCTTAAAGATCTTCACTAAAAAGAAATTCATTAATGGCCAAGGTAATTGATTCCTATCCTAGATAGCTCTAATTATTAGAATTTTTTTCTTACATCAAGCCTAAATTTACTTCTTTGCAACTTCAACCTATTGCTCACAGAGTTACCTCCTAGGACCACACATAATAAGTCTATTTCCTCTTTCTTGTCATAGCTCCTCAAATATTTGAAAACAGCCATTATGTTACTAGAGATTCTTCTCTCTTGAGGTTAAGCAACTCCAGTTCCTGTGACCTATCCTTTGTAGACATAATCTCAAAACACTTTGCTATCTTGACTTCTACCTTCTAGAATCTTCCTAGCTTGCTAATGATATCCTTTTTAAAATGTGGAACCCACAATTGAGCTCAATTCTACTGACATTGTATTTCTAAGATGCAGTAAAACAGGACTATCACCTCCTTAACCCTGGACAACACGTTTCTCCTCACACAGCCTAATATTGCATTACTGTTAACAAGTCAACAATTGATTCCTTTACATTGGCAGAAAGATGTAGATTATGTATTATACATTTAATCTATGTTTGACCTTTCTCCTATACGCCCTGAGATAAAAATGCCTTTTAAACACATGAACTTTTAATATTATTTCAGTAACTTGACCTCCTTGGGACATTTTCTAGTTTATTAACTACCTTTTTCAACTGTGGTGGCCAGAGCTAAACATAAGTCTCTAAATGAGGCCTGACAGGTAGACTACCATCTCCTTATTCTTGAAAATTATGCAATCCTATATCACATTAGCTCTTTTGGCTGCCATATCACCCTACAGATTCATACTGTTATTTCAGTCTCCTAAAAAAATCCAAATTGTTTTTAGAAAATTGATCTCTAATCATCTTTCTTCATTCTGTATTTATGATGTTGGGTTTTTTGAGCCAGAGTAATAATTTATATTTATCCCTACTGATTTCCATCTCATTAGATTCATCCTAGAGCTATAGTCTGCAAAGGATCCTTTTTATCTTTTTTCATTATGCAATGTTTGCTGTCCCTCACAGCTTTGTGCTATTTTAAAATTTAATAAATATACCATTCATATCTTTATTCAAGTCATTTATAAAATTATTAACTAGCATAAGATTCTGTATATTGTTTGGAGGATTATATGTTTTTTTTTTAATGATTCAGAATTGTCATGTTTATTTATGCCACATCTTTGGTGTTTGTGCAGGATTTATATCAAACTCTCACTGCTTCTGACTAAGTGGAATATGTTCTTGTCATTTCCCTGTCATCAAATGGTTTGCACATTTCTGCTTCTTTTAAGTCTTTTTCTTTTTCTTTGTTACCTTTTCATGCTTCTCTTGCTTCTTGTGTTTGAAAGTCAAATTTTCTATTCAACTCTGGTCTTTTCACTGAGAAAGCTTGAAAGTCCTCTATTTTATTGAAGTTCCATATTTTGCCTTGGAGCATGATACTCAGTTTTGCTGGGTAGGTCATTCTTGGTTTTAGTCCTAGCTCCATTGCCCTCCGGAATATCGAATTCCAAGCCCTTCGGTCTCTTAGCGTAGAAGCTGCTAGATCTTGGGTTATTCTGATTGTGTTTCCACAATACTCAAATTGTTTCTTTCTGGCTGCTTGTAGTATTTTCTCCTTCACCTGGAAACTCTGGAACTTGGCGACAATATTCCTAGGAGATTTCTCTTTGGGATCTATTTGAGGAGGTG